>PVJH01026767.1:0-29748 GCA_004026705.1 Nesogale talazaci
GCCTTGGCCAAAGACTTCTCTCAGTTTCACCGAGTCCCAATATGTAGATGATTTGCTTATTTGCAGCCCCACTTTAGCTGATTGCCAAAAGGTAACCGCTGCCCTGTTAAAGTTTGGGTGTGTTAAAGGGTTCCAGGTGTCCCGCAGCAAGACTCAACTGTTCAAGAAAACTGTAACCTACCTTGAAAATTCCCTGGATAAGTCTCTCACAGCCTGCAGAGTCCAGGCTATACGAGACTCCAAATGCAGATCAAATACTCTCCTTTTTAGGCTTTGTGGGATATTTCCAGTTGTGGATCCCCAACTTTGCCATCCTAGCCAAACCTCTATATAAGGCCACTAAAGAAACCTCACAAGGACCCCTCTCTAACCCCGCTATTGTCCATCAAAGTTTTACCAAATTTTGAATGCATTGCTCTCCACTCCCACATTAGTATTTCCCACTCCCTCAGTTTCCCTTCATCTATTTACCGACAAGTATCAAGGAGTAGCAGTTGGAGTTTGTGCCAACAGATGGGGCCTGGACAGCCGATAGTCACCTACTTCTCCAATCAGCTAGATGTTATCCTCTGAGGGTGGCAACCTTGCCTAGCAGCAGCTGAACTCACTAAACAGGCTCAGAATTTAATCAGGTTACAACCTTTCACTGTTTTTTCACAACATCACCTGCCTGACCTTTTAGCACACCATGCACTGTCTCTTGTAAGTGCCTCTCATTTGCAAGTGTTTCACTTAATGTTTATTGACAACCCACACATTTCCCTCTAAAATTGCTTCAACCTTAACCCATCCAACTTGTTTCCATGCCATGTTCCAGGAGAGGAACCTCCTTGTTGTGGTCAGATGATAGAGGCATATCTGCACCCAAGAAGAGACCTACAGTCCAAGTCCCTACTATCTTCCCAACTCACATTTTTTGAGGACGGCAGTTCCCTGGTGGATGAACAGGGAATCTAATAGGCAGCATATGCTACAGTACCACCAACAGGGGTCATAGAGGGAGCCTCTTTCCCCCTGGGCACCACCTCCCAAAAGGCGGAACTTGTAGCTTTAACCAGAGCTTTAAAACTGGCAAAGAGCTTCACGGTCAATGTTTTCACAGACTTAAAATATCCTTACCACCTTAATGCTCATTGACATTGCCACCATTTGGGATGAACAGGGTTTTCTATCCACCTGAGGTTTGCAAGTAACTGCTTGCAAATGGAACCCTTATAAAGAAGCTTATAAAGGCCCTTTGTTTGCTTTCCAATGTAGCCATAATCCCACTGCTAAAGTCACCAAATGGGTCAGACCCCATTTCCCTAGGCAACGGATGGGCAGATGTGGCAGTTTACAATCTTAGATTCAAGACCACCCTGGCCGCCTTAGCCCCATGCCTTATTTTTAGCACAGCTTTTGCTGCCCTTCCCTCGGCTCCCACTCCATCACTTCCCCTTTATACTGCATGGCAGCCGTATGGAGAATACAATACTGTCCTGGACAGTATCAATCTACAAAGCAAAAGGAGCCACCATAACTCTGGAAGGATGGATGATTCTGCACAAACACTTGTTTTACTTCGTGTCCGAAGAGTTCCTTTCTTTCTTTCTTTCTTCTTCTTTTTTTTAAGAGTTCCTTTCTTAACCGAATTCTTGCTTCATTTTGTACAATCCCTCATTGACCCAACAGGACTCTAGACGGTGGACATCAGGTACACTCAACCTGTCATGTCTGCGCAGCTGCAAACTCACAAGGCAGCCTCCAGCCACTAAAAAATCTTCACCTGCTAAGGGGTCACCTTCCAGGAGAAGACTGGGAAGTAGACTTTACTCACATGCCTCGGCACAAGCACTTCAAGGACCTTGTAGACACTTTTTCTGGATGGATTGAGGCCTTCTCTACCAGCGAAGGAACAGCAGACGTGGTCGCTAAATCTCTACTTGAAACCATCACTCTTAGGTTTGGCCTCCCCCGCTTTATTCAGTCTGACAATGGCCTGACCTTTATTTTCCAGATACTTCAACAAATATTCGTGGTGCTGTGGTGCTTAACATCACCTGGAAGCTACATATCCCATACCACCTTCAGTCATTCGGTAAGGGTGAGTGAGCCACTGGGCTCCTAAAATCCCAGCTAACAAAACGCTCTTTGGAAGTACATCTTTCGTGGACAACTCTCTTCCCTATCATGCTAACCCGTCTTCATGCTTCTCCTCGAGTTCCAACAGGTCTCAGCCCGCTTGAAATTTTGTACCGAAGGCCATATATGTTATCCTACTCCCTCCCAGCCACTGAGTCCCCCCTGGTGTTATATCTATCCACGCTGTCTCTACTCTGAAACCTTCTCAGATCTTTTGCCAACGAGCACCTGCCAGAAGCCGAGGATGCCCTCCACGGATCTCACACACCCAGCTTGTCTTCAGGCAATCAAATGCTGCTGTAACCCCTCATTCACCTGACTCTGGTCTCAAGCCATGGTGGAAAGGATGTTACACTGTGATCCTGACCACCTCGTCGGTGGTCAAGCTTGAATAGACCAGATTTTAAGCAGGACAGCCTTGACCGGAGAAGGGGAGTGTTCTTGGTTAAAAATTTGGTCTATATGGTGAAACAAAATGTTCATAGAATGCAAAAATAGTATTGCGATATATTTATTTTGATTTTAATAGGCTGTGAGATGTTGTTAAGTTGTTAAAAAGCGGGACATCTGGTCACTGTGCTACTGGTACTATCTTACCTGGGTCAAATGGGCCCCCAGAACCTAATCTCACCAGAAACACGTGGACTTCTAACTTCACCGGCCCAACTTCAATCTGCCTTACTAAAGCTATCCCTAAATAATTTTAGTGTACATCCTCCTCTTTCTATTTTACACCACCTTTTTGTGTGTCTTCATAACTGGCCTAGCTCAAAGGTTCTAACCGAATAGACTGCCGATCGGAAGGCCTGTTTAGGGCAAAATTATGTTCTGCTTTTACCCTTCTTCTCCCTCTTCAGGTGCTGGCTGTTGTAGGTACCAAAAACTCCTTGTGTAGCCACCGATGGCAGTTTGTGGTTACCAAAATCTGGAATGACAACTCAGGAACTCATACACACGTTATCGGCATGTGATCTTGCCAAGATAGAGGCTGCCAATCTCCAGTGCCCGTGCAGCATTTCCTCTGTACCCTGTATCTGTTTCCTGGCCTCGTCTCTCTTTCCTGTATGACCGAAATCCTGGTACAGAATGTAACACCTCCTGAATATAGGAAAACGGAGGTTGCCCCTGGGATTCCTGAATGATGCATGAAGTCTGAATAGATCCGGAAGGAAAGGCAAAACTTAACAACCATCTGACTGGTAATGAATTTTAATCATACCTTTTGGATCAATATTCCTGATCCATAGGATGCTCACTGGCAAACTGGTGTACCTGGAAAAATCTACCGGGATACTGGCTACTCATATCCTTGTCAATGTGTGTCTATATATATATATGTATGTATGTATGTATATACACACATATACACACACACATATAAACACACACATATATTGATCCATAAAAGGAAGCAAGCCTTTAATGCAATATGTAAGGTTTTGTGAACCTCAGCTAAGATAGGAACCCTTTGGATGTGAGGTAAAACAAATTTTTGTGCAGAAGCATCCATCCTTTTGGAGTTATAGTGACTCCTTTTGCTATGAAGGTTGATTTTTCCTGCTCTGTATACTGCGGTTGCCGCTCAGTAAAAAGGGGTAGGGATGGAGTAAGAGCAGGGGCCAGTGCTGCAGGGGTTGTGTTAGAAGTAAGGCATGGGGCTAAGGTGGTGGTGGTGGTCTTGAAAGTAAGGGTGGCCTTACAAATATATATGTGTATATTTATATGTATATATGTGTATATATATATTTGTAAGGCCATACTTATATATATTTCAGGCTTATGTTTGTATTGGCCTTGCTGACAAATAACTTTAAGAACAAATTATGGAACAAACCTCTGCAGAAAAGCCTTTCTCTGGACTCGCTGTAATTCAAGAAGGGGCAGCCTTCTCAACAACTCAGATCTTGATAACCTTTCTCCTTGTTTCCTTTGTGCTGCTCTCCATAGGTCTCCTCTGGCTGCAGTGGCCCGGCCTCACCCATTCAATTGGGCCACAAAAAGCAGCTGCCTTTCCACCGGTAGTTTGAGTCCTCTTGTTCCATGACTCACTCATGCCAGAATGGCCCTTTGGCTAGTCCAACCCTGGGAGAAGTTGTAACAACACTGCAAGTAACCTTACTTTCCCTACGTACTCCCCCACCCCCGGAGGATTCTTCTGGTGCAGTGGTACCCTAATAAAAAACCTCCACTTCGACCCCTCTCATTTATGTTTCCCAGTTACTTTAGTACCCAGCCAGCTTTGTATGCAATTTCTGAAGCAATTGCTCTACAAGAACCCTCCTACAGCACAACCAAACAGAAATGAGCAGTGCTCCTCGCTGTAATGGTGGGCCTGGTGGTAACCTCTTCCCCGGTTGGTTCAGGAATGGGGGCAGGAGCCCTGTCCCACTCCCTAAGCTCCTCACAGAGCTTGTCCTCTAAACTGCAAGAAGCGTTATCAATAAGTCTTTTACAGCATCAAATAACATGCTTAGCCTGGTTGGCCTTACAAAACCGGAGAGCCCTAGACCTCTTAACAGCCGACATAGGCAGCACATGAATGTACCTGAACGAAGAGTGTTGCTACTGTGTCACAAATCAAGAGTGGTAGAGACCAGTATTACTAGACTGTGCGAACTGGGAAAAAATATCAGTGGTCAGGGACCAGGGTCGCAACAGTGAGGGTGGTGGTTCAACCCACTCAACATCTGGGTAGCCCCATTAATAACTGTTTGTGCTTTGTTATTCCTAGTCCCATGTTTATTACAGTTTCTTTGTAATCACCGAATGAGTGAAATCTTACAAATGTTATTACACCCCTACAGCCCCCTCCCATAGGAGCCTGACATTCCCCATGCTTTAACCCTTCCCCTACTTCACACTAAAACCAGCCAGAAGCAGCCAGAAGAGTCACCACCCCTGTTATCAAAGAGTTGGGAATGTAAGGCTGGTCTGCGGTGGCCATTTAGGTCTGAATTTTCCCTATTCCTTGGAGCAGACATCCAGTTGACATAACCTTCCCCCCCACCCCCCCCCGGCCACCTCTGCCCAGGTAGCCGACTGATGCAACTTCTCTGTAGCCTTGAAAATCTCTCTATACATGGCTTGCCTTGCTCACGGCCCCATTTGTACCCGGCTAGTCTACATCCGGAACCAGGAAGGCATCAGCTATAAGTCAGGACCTAGATATACTTTCTACCTCCAGTTCCCAACTCCCTTACCTTAAATTGGCATCAATTTGAGTCTTACTGCCTCTGGCTATATAAGTGTAGCCACTTTGTCTCTGGGCATGACTCTAGTAGCCCCAGACCTCGCATATCATTCATCTGGCCCGAGCTAAGTGCCTCCCCCAAAAAGGTTGCTTTGTTATAATTTGACTCCCATTTGTCTCCAGAGGCACTTGATGGACAAGGATGTAGTACACACTCTCTTCCCCTTTCATTTGCTCTTGTGTACTCTGGTCAGACACGTTCCTCTCCGCGAGCTGCAGCCTCAGTGCAGACCTCCACAGCAAACTCCCCTGGAAGGAGGGGTGGCTGTCCACATCGTTGAGATTGAGGCTGGGCCCTCAGACCCCCCTCCCCCCCACTGGCTCCCCATTCTGTGCCATCATGCTGCATTCACATTCTGGAACACCGGGTTTAAGCCTAGTTCCTGTTTCCCTGTGGAGATATTCGATGATCACAACCACATCACTTTGCTTTAAGTTCTTGAGATGGCAATTTCATAGCCTTAGAGTGAAGTCATTTGGACAATAGAACATAAATTATGGCTGTTAGCACAAAAAAATAGTGTGCAGTTTGACTCAGAACCCACCATGGTGCATAAACACTAAGAATAACATTCACATTCCCTAAAAGCATCACTGCAAGTAAGAAAGCACCTTTCTAATTGCTGAGGTTTATGCTCATTCTCAGAACTCTGATGCACTCTTGGGGTCTACAGGTTTTCTAACTCTAGGCTGCTGCATAGAGCGTTATAATATTTTACTTTGTCTTCTCAAACTACCCTTTGGAATTTTCGTTTTTTACATTGGGGGATCATGCAACTCATCACAATCTATACATCCATCCATTGTGTCAAGCACATTTGTACATCTTTTTTTACCATCATCATTCTCAAAATATTTGCTTTCTACTTGAGTCTCTGGTATTATCTCCCCATTTTTCTCCTCTTTGCATGCTTCCTGCTCCCCCCCCTCATGAATCATTGATAATTTATAAATTGTTATTATATTGTCATAGCTTACACTGTCTGACATCTGGGGTGACTGACTGTTCACCCAATTTTCTGTTGTCCACCCTCCAGGGAGGAGGTCATATGCAGATCCCTGTAATCAGATCCCCCTTTCTACCCCTCCCTCCCAGTATCACCAATCTCAGCTCTTGTCCTGAAGCAGTCCTCTGTCCTGCATTTCCTGTGTTTCCAATTCCTTTCTGGACTGTTGTACATCCTCTAGTCTAGCCAGATTTGTAACATAGAATTGGGATCATGATACTGATGGTGGGCGGAGGGAGAGATGAAGCACTTAGAAGCTGGAGGAAAGTTGTATGTTTCATTGTTGCTACATTGCACCCTGATTGGCTTCTCTCCTTCTGACCTTTCTTTATAGGGTTGTCCAGTTGCCTACAGATGGGTCTTGGGTCCCCAATCTGCACACCTCCTCATTTATAATGATTTGATTTTTTGATCTTTGATGCCTGATCCCCGATCCCTTAGACACCTTATGATCACACAGTCTGTTGTGTTTCTTCCATGTAGGTCTTGTTGCTTCTGAGATAGGTTTATATTCAAATACTTAAGACCCCAGACACTTTATTTTTTGATAGCTGGGCACCATCAGCTTTCTTCACTACTTTTGCTTATACACCCTTCACATCAAAGCCCACGTGGAAAAAACACACCAGCCTGTGTGATCATGAGGTGTTGAAGGGATCAGACATAAAAGAACAAAAGAGTCATACCATTGTGTGCTTCCTTCCCAATACAATCATTGAAATCAATTGGGTTCTTAAGCAAAAGTGTTGAAGAAAGCGGACGGTGCCCTTTGGAATTTTCTATTAAGCTCTTTGACTTCACATTCCTTCCATTTGCCTTAGCTACTCTATGAACAAAGGTCAAAGTCTCTTCTGATGTTCATGTTGATCTTTCTGTTCTTTCTTGCTTTTTAATGACCTTCTGAATGCTGCTTTTGTTGTCATCCCACAGCTCATCATGTCTTCTGTCTTTAATGTTTATTGCAGCAAATGTGATCTTCAGATGTTCTTGGATTTCAGGTATGATAGACTCCAGGCCATAGTTTTTTCTCATAGACTTGTTTTTAAGTTTCTTCACCTTCTATCTGCACTTATGCATGAGCAATAGAGAGTCTGTTCCACACTCAGTCTCTGATCTGGTTTTAGATTTGATATTGAATTTTTCCACTGTCTCTTTCCACAGATATAGTCAATTTGATTTCTGTGTCTTTCACCTGGAGAAGTCAATGTGTAGAGTCTCCATTTGTGTTGCTGGAAAAGATATTTACTCTGAACAAGTCATTGGTCTTGCCAAATACTACCGTGAAGTCTCCAGCTATATTTCCATCAGCAACCATATTTTCCAATTACTATTTCTCCTTTTGCTCCCAGCTTTTCCAATCCAATTGTCAAGTTATGAATACACCTTGATTATATGCTCACTCACTTTCAGAATGAAGACTTGTAGAATTCTTCAGTATTCATCACTAGAATTCATGGTTGGTGCATAAATTTGAATCTTGCTATTATGTCACTGATGTTGCCTACTCCTTCTTTCTTCCCTCTGAAACCTGGAGAGACATTTTCTGATTAATTATGGATGAACTAGTTGTCCCAATAACAGTTCATGATATTCCATTGGGTATTTGATGCTCAATTCAACTTTTAAATTTAACTGCTAAAGCTTAAAGGTAAGATATCCCTCTGATTCTGTCATAGTACCCAGAATGCATTCTCTGAAGGCGAAAAACTTTCCCTAAAGACGGGTTGCTTTTATGCAATGATTCTTACATACCAGGTTTAGTCTTGGGTTTTAAAACAATCCTATTAGTAAAAAACTTTATGTTCAGTAAAGGCACTTCCTTATTTTCAAACCCTGACTTGTAGTGTGTTTGGGGAGATGGCTCTGCAACATGATTACAGGTGGTTTGGATTTTCAGCTACGAAAAGTTTAACTTCAATAACCACCTGCTCCTTGATGTTGTTAGTTTTGCTGAGCCTATTCTAACTCACAACAATCTTATATGACAGAGTAGAACTTCTCTACAGGGTTTGCTAGGCTTTCTGCTTTAGATTAAGAGCTCTTTTGTTCCAGAGATGCTGCTGGATTGGATCTCACAACTTTTTAGTTATCAATCTAGTGTTAACTGCTGAGCAATTAGGACTTTGGGCCACTCTTATATTTTCTATGCTTATAGGGTTGGAAAGATGACATGTCTATTTAGTAACTAGGCCACAGTTATACGTTGTCTTAATCTTTTGTTTATACAATGAATGCTAAATTTAAACATGTATATTTCCTTTGACTGACATTTCTGACAATGAGGTGAAATTTTGACTAGGATGCAACAAGTAATTTGGAGCTGGAAATATAGTCTAAGTGAATAAGGTTTACATGCAATACCTAATTCTAATATAGACAAATATGAAAGCTGGTAAACCACGTGGATTTATGAATATAATTAAACTTAAAACTAACTAAAATGATATGGAGTAATTGACGGGTATAAATTGTCAACTTACTGCATTGCTAGAGTTTAAATCCTGCCAGAAGTCCTTTCGGGAAAGATCTGGTGACTGACATTGAAAAATTGACCATCAAAACTTTATAGACTAGTTCTGCTCTAATTCAACTGGAACCACTCTATTAAAATGTATTTTACAGAACTGGATATTGAATAATGGATCGATACATCACCTCAATGTCATTTATCACAAGTTAAAGGGTTGCCTTTCTTTAGTGGAGTGGTTTTCAACATTAAAAAATATTAAAGAATTATGTAAAAATGAATTCTTCATTCTAATATCAGTAATGAATTTGTCTCATAATTTTTATACAATGTTGTCATTTCTAAATTTATGGATACCTACAGAAATGCACATAATTTTCTATTACTCCATCCAGCCAAATTATCTCTCATGATAGATGGAGAAATAAGAATCTTCTCAGACAAGGAAAAACTCAAAGAACATGTTGAAAGAATCCCAGCCATATAAAAGATCCTTAAAGTCCCCAAATGGGAAAAGAACAACACTCACCAAGGACAACTATGAGACCGCCATATAGAACAACTCCATCCAGAGGTTGACATAGAGAAAACAACTACCAAGACAGGATTGGCTCAGTGGTGTAAAGAAGTCAAGAGTGAACCACATACACACACATGCACAAGACACTAAGAATGGAGGCAGCAAAGTACCCAAGGCAAAAGGTACAAGATGACATCACAGTCCACAGATAAATGTATTAACCCGGAATAGCAATGGAAAGAACTCAAGTATTAAAATGCAGAGGCTAGCAGACTAGTTTAGAAAACACCCCTCGGGCTGAGCCCTGGTGGCATAGTGGTTGTGTGTGGGACTGTGGCCCCCAGGGCTGACAGTTCAAATCCAGCAGCAGCTCTCCAGGAACAAGGCTGGGCTTCCTACTCCCACCATGGCAGTGATGCCACACACAAAGAAAACACCCCTCAATCTGCTTCCTACAGGAAACACATCTCAAGGTTCCAGAAAAAAAATAGCATGAGAATCTAAAGCTGAAGTAAAACAGATCAAGCAAATAACATCCAAAAAAAGGCAGGGGGCTCTTATCCTAATGGTGAAGAAAATTGTTCTCAAGGTGCAAGCCACAATAACAGATAAGAAAGGGCACTACACAATGTACAAGGGAACAGTGGACCAAGCAGCAGTAAACATAATCAGTATATAGACGCCCAACAAGAGACCTGTGACATTCATCAAACAAATGCTCCAAAAGAGGACAAAAGGAATCACAGGCTCAGCAATCACAGTAGGTGACTTGAATACTTTTCTCTCTGAGAAAGAGCGATCACAGTAACTGAACAAGGAGTCTACAGATCTAAACATTACAATGAGAATTCTTGATTTGGTATTTTCAGAACTCATAACTCAAATGCAATGAAAATCACATCCTTTTCAAGCTCACGTGACACAAACTCAAAGATAGACCATGTTCTGGCACACAAGTCAAATCTGTGTAAATTCAAGCACAGTGAGATCATATAGACATCTCTCTGGACCACTATGTCCATAGGCTGGAAATTAACAAAAGGAAGAATAAGAACATAAGAGAAAACTATTGGAGGATGAAAAAGTCTCTGATGCAAAAGGAGTCAGTATTGACACAGATCGGAGATGAAATCCGGACGTTTCTAGAAACCAATCAGATTATGAAGAATCTGAGCCTTTGAGACACACCAAAGGCAGTTATCAGAGGAAGTTTGATCACAAAACATGCACACATGAAAATGAAAAGAGACTCATGATTGATATACTGACACAGAACTTACAGAAATTAGGAAGAGTCAATGGGACCATCCTAGTAATTGCAAAAGAAACTAAATCATAAAAATCAGGGCTGGAATTTATGAGAGGGAAAACAAGACAACTACACAAAAACCTGTTCAGCTAAAAGTGGGTTCTTTGAAAGGATTAGCAGAATAATAGACCTCTGACAAAGCTAACCCAAGAAAGAAAGAACACAATATACAGGAGGCACAAATGACAGCATGATATACTGAAGATAAAACTCCTGTGTATATTCTACATCAAAAGAATTTGCCAAGGGAATAAGAAGAGAATCTACAGACTGGGAAAATATCTTTAGCGATGACACATGACAGAAAGGTCTTATTACTAAAATAAACAATATTCTCTTAACTCATAATTAGAAAAAAAATTGCCCATTGGGGAAATGAACAAAAGACCTGAAGAGGCAAAAGACCTGAAGTTTCACAAGGACAGAAATCAAAATGGCCATTAAGCATATGAGAAAATAATCCCCATAATTAGCCAAAAGAGAGCTAGAAGTTAAAACAACTAGGACACACCACCTAGCAACCTCAAAGATAGCCTAATTAAAAAATATCAGGAAGCAAGAAGTGTTGGAGCAGCTGTGGTGAGATAGTAACTCAGAGAATCAGGGAATCCAGGACAGCTGGACCAATCAGGGCCAATAATGAAGGTAGCAACACCAGGATCATATGGGGAAGGTGGGGAGAGAAAGGAGGAACAAATCATCATAATCGACATTTAACCCCCCCCCCCCAAACACAGGATGCAGACAACAGAAAAGTAGGTAAAGGGAGACAATTGTCCGTGTAAGACATGAACAAATTTTTATAAATTACAAGCGATCAAGAGTTGATATCAAGGGTTCAAGTAGAAAAAAAATGTTTTGAAGTGATGGAAAACATATGTACAAATTTGCTTGACACAACTATGGATGTACAGATTGTGATAAGAGTTGTAAGAGCCCCTAATAAAATTATTAAACAGCAGCAACAACAAAAGAATATGATACTGGCAATGTATGTACAGATATGCTTGATACACTTGATACATGGAAATTTATAAGACCTGTAAAAGGTCCCAATAGAATAATTTTTAAAACTTAAGGTTTATCTTTTTGGTAAATTATTCTAATTAATTGTCATTAAATTAGAAGCTTATTTAAAATAAAGCATTAGCTATAATTGATTTCATTTAGCTCTATTGCTAAATTTACATTAGCAGGTGTGTTTCTACTAAATTTAGATTACAACTTCAATCAAAATATACTTTTCTAAAAAGCAAAGGAAAATAAAACTCATTATGTCCCTGCATAGTCATTCACCATCAAAACAATGAAATAAAAAACAAAACTCAAAATCTCTGGGAAACAATGCACTGACCTTCTAAGATGCCTCTGTTTCCGTCTCCATTTACAATACTGGATTTAAAAATAAAATAAAATACAAACAACAAAAACTTGAATAATTTTGTTGAGAAGAGTCAAGTGGTTGGCTGAGGGAAGATGGTGTCAGAGAGACACCTTCTGAGAGACCAGAAAATTAAGAGGAAAGAAGAAGAATGAGACTAGGATGCCGAGTCCTAAAATTAGAATCAGGGTATGAATGTCTGCCCCAGAACTCCATTTTTTCAAAAATTTTCACTCACAAAGTGAAAGGAGAACACACTGCAATGCTCTAGATTTATTGTGCTGGTCTCATGTGCTTTGGACCAGAGCCTCTGCCAACACCCTAGTTCTGCACTGACCAGCGATTATCCCAGGCTGCCATCTAACGTGATCATTATCCCAGACTTAAAGAGAGCCTCTGAAGGTTAGTCACAAGACCTCATCACAGAGCTCCCCAATTTTTCAGTTACCTTGTGCTTATAGCGTCTGTGTGGGTAGCATAGATTTGCAGCAATAGAAAAGATGCCATGACATTTGCCTGAGTCAGATGACACTGGAGTAGAACACAAGCCGTAGTCTGGAGTAGAAATTCAGCTCCAGTTGCCCGAGAGAAATATACCCTCTCTGATAAGTTAGATTTCCTCCCCAGGGGGTAAGCATGTCAGACCTGAAATCAGGGCTCCCCACAAGCCCAATATAAAAAAGAGAAAAAAAATCATTTGGCAAAAATTCCAACCCCCAGGCTCATTGTTGAAACTCTTAGACAAACCTGCAGAATAGGTCCTTTAGCACACATCAACATGGTAGAGGAGTCAAAGCTAAGGAATGCCAGAAGTTAGCCTGGAGCCTCCATCCTCCAGAACCTGGAGGTTTCAACATAGCAATGTGCTTCTTGAGAAAATATCAGTTTCAGAATAATCTCACTGAGCATGAACATAGAATCCATAGCCAGGGGGGAGGGGGTCAATGTAATTGTATTCAATTCCAGTTGGCCAGAATAAAAAGCCCCAGAAACTTCTTTGACCTATTGGGACATCACTGGTCTTGACACAAGCAAGGGCAACTTTGCAGATTGTGTCAGACAAGGTTCTCTAACGAAACAAAACCAGGACACTTGTAATTCTCTTTATATATTTATATAGATAGTAGGATATATAAGATAAGAAATAAACAGTTAACTAATCTATAAAGCAGTACAAATGGCTCGGTGCAACTCACTTGCATGAGACAGCTAGTAGACTGGCAGTCCTTGGAGTCTTGGGGGCCGCTGAGTAGTCCTCTGTAGAGTAATTCAGGTTATCTGGCCACAGGCAGCAAACAGCAGAGCAGGTCACCAACAGTCAGCCAGATGACAGAGTCCCACAGTCTCCAGCTCAAGAGATGTACATTTCAGGAGCGTGGTGAAGCAGGGCTTGAAGGAACCTCAACTCACAGCTACACAGTTCACGATTAGGTGTCCCACGGGTAGTGTTGTTTGGAGGTCGAGGCACAGGACAAGGAAGGCAGCTGGCTGGTCCGAAGATCCAAGAGCAAGGGAGCAAGCATGAGACTCGCTGAGCCCTTTCTTTTTCCATCCTTCAATTCATCCCATGTGTTCATTGGCTGTGCTGTCACAACAGACCTACCTATCTTCTGTGGCCATGTTGGTACAAGCTTACCCATCAACCAACATGGCACCTCGCCAACATGGCACCTGTTCACAATTCTTTACCCATATAAAATTTCCAGACATCTGTGCCCCAATGTTCAACGCAGGACAGTTCACAATTGCAAGGAGTTGGAAACAGTCCGAATTTCCATCAACTGATGAGTGGATTAAAAAGCTGTGGTACATACATACAATGGAGCACTGTGCATCACTGAAAAGTAGTGATGAACACTTACAGAATATCCTGGGGGAAAGCCCACATAGTACAGCTGGGGCCAGATCAATTCCAGGACTACATATAGTAGCCAACTAGGGTGGGATGCTGGGATGTGAGAGGTCAGACGGTGTTAAGTAGACAGGGAATGGGGTACTAACCCACTCCAAGGGAGTGTATTTTTATATCTCCACAGGAAAACAGGAACCAAACTTAAATACGGTGTTCCCGGATGTGAATGCAGTATGAAGCAATGGAGTGGAGAACCAGTGGAGTGGTCTGAGAGGACAACCCCAATTTCAACTAGAGGGTCACCTGCCTTTCCCCAGGGGAGCTTGCCTTGGAGGTCAACACCAAACCTGCAGCTTGGGGAGAGAGAAATACCTGACCAGAATACATGAGAATAAATGAAGGGGAAGGAAAATAGAATGAAGTACATCCTGCCCACCGAGCCTTCAGGACAATATTCCCACCCAGAACTGCCAACACAAAGAGAGAACCATATGACCGGCCCCAATATGAAATTCAGCTACCCTCACTGACCAAAGGGATTTTGGGGTCGACAATAGAGAAACACAACCAAACCAAAAAACTAAGGATGTATGACAGAACATGGAGCTCCATATGGAGCACCAAAGATATATTTTGTGACCAGATTGTGGCACCCCATCCCACTCAACCAGGAGACACTCCTGGAGTTCAATGAACAGACCTTAAACTATTTATAGATTTTTTTATTGTTATTATCTTTGATTTTTGCATGTACATGTACATGTTGGATATTTGGGTTTTTGGTTACTGTTTTCATTGGTTTCTATTCTTTGGTTGCTTCATTATAGGATGTCCTTTTTTAAAGTGGGTTATTTTCTTTACAGGTCTATCTAAATGGGGTGGGCTGGATAGGCAGTCTGGGGGTGGGGACGACGGGACTGATAGCACCAGAGTGGATGTAGGGGGTGGGCTGATAGCTGATCCAGGGATGGGGTGAGTAGCATGTGGTTCAGGATTGGTGCCGGGGTGGGTGTGGGAGATTTGATAGGGATTGATTAAGACTAATGTAATAGAGAGAAAATATTGAAAACCAAATAGAGATTGAGCATGATGGTGGAATGGGAGGAAGTATAGGGAAATAGAGAAAAGAACTGGGGAGTAAGGGCAATTATAGAGGTGAAATACAAGCACATACAGAGGTGCATATATTCATATGATGATGGGGAAATAGATCAATACTTGTAGGCTTAGAATTAGGACAGCAGATGGGCATTGGCCCTCCATCAGGTACTTCCTCAGTGCAAGAACATTTTGTTCTATTAAATTGGCATTCCCTGACACAATCACAGAAAACAAATGTGTGCATAAGCAAAGGTGGTGAAGAAAGCAGATGGTGCCTGGCTATCAAAATATGTAGTGTCTGGGTCTTAAAGGCTTGAAAGTAAACAAGCGGCCATCCAGCTCAGTAGCAACAAAGCCCACATGGAAGAAGGACACCAGCTTATGGAACTGAGAGATGCCAAATCAATCAATTATCAGGTTTCAAGAACTAACAATCATAACATTATATGCTTACTTTCATGATATGATCGATCACAACAAATATGTGCACACGCAAATGTGGTGAAGAAAGCTACTGGTCCCCGGCTATCCAAAGATGTGTGTCTGGGGTCTTAAAGGCTTGAAAGTAAATTAGTGGCCATCTAACGAAGAAGCAAGCCCACATGGAAGAAGAATAATAGCCTGTGTGATCACGAGGTGTCAAAGGGACCTGGTATCAAGCATCAAAGACCTAAAAATTATATCATTATAAATGAGGAGTTCAGATTGGGAACCTAAAGCCCATCAATAAGTGAAGTGGCATCCTCTTACCGAGGGGTGGCAGCGAGGAAATGAGCTAGTTTGGGTACAGTGTAGTAGCAATGAAATGTGCAACTTTCCTCTGATTCTCAAATGCTTTCTCCCACCGACTATCATTATCCCAATTCTGCAAGAAAGATTCAACTAGACCAGGGGATGTACATTGGAGTCAGAAACATGGGAATTTAGGATAGATAATCCCTTGAGTCTACTGGGAAGTGATGACACTGGGAAGGTGGAGGGATGGTAGAGTAGAAAGGGGGAACTAAACAGTTTAACAATATACTATATGGGTGTAGAAAGGGGGAACTAATTTCTGTGATCTACATGTGACCTCCTTTCGGGGGTGCAGACATTGGGGGGTGGTGAGTGAAATGACACATTGGACAGTGTACGATACAAAGAGGTAATAACAATATGTAAATTATTAGGATTTCATAGGGGAGGAGAAGGGGGAAGGGGAAATATGAGGAGTTGGAATTTTAAAAAAAGAAAGAACTAGAGGAAAGAAGGAAAGAGGAGTGCATGCTGGGTCAGTTCAAGTAGAAAATGTTTGTAGATGAACGTGGTAACATGTGTAAAGGTATGCTTAATACGAACAATGTGTTGAATGTTATGCGAGCTGTAAGAGCCCCCAATAAAATCTATATTTAAAAAAAATATCCAGACATTGATGAAATCAAACTTGTACTTAACATCAAACATGTATCATACATTTAAATGGGAACACACTGAGTCCAATTGTAGCTGATATATTATACATGAACAAAGAAAAGATATTCAATAAGTTCATATACAGAAAATAGATGAACAAGCACAAACCTCACTTTTGCAATTGATCGTGTGGTCGTAAATGGTAGGTAAAACTACCTTCTATCTACCTACAATTCTGTATTACCTTTGCCCTCAGTTATCACCTCAACTGGTTGTGACTTTTTGCCTGGGTGTGTGTGGGGGGGTGACTCAGACCTTCATTCCAGAGGGGTCTACATCATTAGGTATCCTGTCATGATGGTGTTGCTGTAATTTACCATTTACTTTTATCACAGGGCATGGTAGCACTAAGAGTCAGCCTATGAGGTCTCCTGGATTCTAGACATATTCCTCTTTACTCCCATTATGTAACACCAGTCCAATTTCTTCTTGGTAATCAGGATCAATCACACCACTCAGTATAGTGACACCCTTCCTGATCTGTTGATCCAAAGGCATGAGAAGCCCAAAGTGGCCAGGGTGCATTCTCAGCTGCCAGTTCAGTGGAATCAGTGCTGTGTTTCCAGGTGGGAGAGTTCCTTCCTTCGGGACCAGGACCTCCAGGCCTGAAGAACATAGGGTTGCTGGGACAGGAAGCAAAAATGCTGCAAATGGATCAGCAGGAATAATAGTGAGTGGTGCCACTCCAGTTTCCACCCCTTGGTTCCTGGACCCATGAATCCTGGCTATTGGAGACACAGCACCATATATTGGCTGCTGGTTTAAAGCATATACAGCTTCCTGGAGAATACTGCCCCAGCCCCACAAGTTGCTGCCATGTAGTTTGTGTCCCACTTGTGTCTTCAGGAGCCCATTCCATTGTTCTATCAAGTCAGCTACTTCAGGATGATGAGGAACATGATATGAACAGTGGATTCCATGGGCGTGGGCCCATTGCCACACTGAATTTGCTGTAAAGAGTGAGTTCCTTGATCTAAAGCAATGCTATGTGGAATGCCATGTCAGTGAATGAGGCATTCTGTAAGTCACGAATGGTGGTTTGGGCAGAAGCATTGCGTGCAGGGAAGGCAAATCCATATCCAGAAAAAGTGTCTATTCCAGTCAGTACAAAACTCTGCCCCCTCCATGATGGGAGTGTTCTCATATAATCAACTTGCCACCAAGTTGCCAGTTGATCTCCCTGAGGGATGGTTCCATACTTTGGACTTAACTTTGGTTTCTGCTGCTGGCAAAATAGGCCACTCAGCAGTGGCTGTGGCCAAGTCAACCTTGGTGAATGGAAGTCCATGTTGCTGTGCCCATGCATAATCTCCATCCCTGCCACCAAGTCCACTTTGTCATGTGCCCATTGGGCGATAACAGGAGTGGCAGAGGAAAGAGGAGGGCCAGTCACCACAGTGTGTGTCATCTTATCCACTTGATTTTTAAAGCCCTCCTCTTCAGAGGTAACACTTTGATGAGCATTCACATGAGACAAGATTACCTTTACTTTTTTTGGCCCATTTGGAGAGATCCATCCACATACTTCTTCCCCACACCTCTTTGTCACCAATCTTCCAATCATGTTCCTTCCAAGTTCCTGATCATCCAGCCAAGCCATTAGCCATAGCCCATGAATCAGTATATAGTCTCACATCTGGTCATTTTTCCTTATAGGCGAACTGAACGGCCAGGTGCACTGCTCGAACATCTGCCCATTGGGAGGATTTTCCTTCACCACTATCTTTTAGGGAGATTCCAGAAAGGGGCTGTAGTGCTGCTACTATCTACTTACGAGTGCCACCTGCATATCATGCAGACCCATATATGAACCAAGCATGGCATTTCTGTTCTTCAGTTAAATTATCGTACAGAGCTCCCCAGGAGGCCATAGGTGCAGACTGGGAGAGAGAAGGTAATATGACTGGAGTGGGAAATATGGGCATTTGGGCCACTTCTTCATGTAGCTTACTTGTACCTTTAGGTCCAGCTCTGGCCCGATCTCATATGTATCACTTCCGTTTAATAATGGAGTGTTGCTGTGCACGTACAACTTGATGACTCTATGGGTCAGACAATACCCAGTTCATAATGGGTAGTTCAGGCCTCATGGTGAGTTGGTGGCCCATGGTAAGGCGTTCAGTCTCCACCAAGGCCCAGTAACAGGCCAACAGCTGCTTTTCAAAGGGAGAGTAGTTGTTTGCAGAGGATGGCAGGACTTTACTCCAAAATCCCAATGGCCTACGCTGTGATTCACCAATAGGGGTCTGCCAAAGACTCCACACTGCATCTTTATCAACAACTGATACTTCTAGCACCATTGGGTCAGCTGCATCATATGGTCCCAGTGGCAAAGCAGCTTGCATGGCAGCCTGAACCTGTTACAGAGCCTTTTCTTATTCCAGGTCCCACTCAAAATTGGAGTCCTTTCATGTCACTTGATAAATAGGTCAAAGTAGAACACCCAAGTGTGGGATATGTTGCCTCTAAAATTTGAAGAGGCCCACTAAACGTTGTGCCCCCTGTTTCATTGTTGGGGTAGCCAGATGTAGTAGCTTATTCTTTACGTTAGTAGGAATATCTTGACATGCTCCACACCACTGGACCCCTAGAAATTTTACAGGGGTGGAGGGTGCTGAAATCTTTGTTGGGTTAATTTCCCAATGTCTTTTACACAGATGTTGTACTAATGAATCTAAAGTCTTTAACACATCCTCCTTAGTGGCTCCAATCAGCATAATGTTATCAATATGAAGGACTAGTGTGACATTCTGTGGAACAGACAGGCAATTGAGATCCCTTCGGACTAAATTATGACACAGGGCAGAAGAGTTGATGTACCTTTGGGGTAGAGTTGTGGAAGTGTACTGTTGTCCCTGCCAGCTGAAGGCAAACTGCTTTTGGTGATCCTTTGAGATTGGTATTGAGAAGAAAGCATTGGCTAGATCAATAGCTCCATACCAAGTACCAGGAGAAGTATTAATTTGTTCAAGCAATGAGATCACAACTGGAACTACAACTACAATTGGAGTCACCACCTGGTTAACCTTTCGATAATCCACTGTCATCCTCCAGGATCCAGCTGTCTTCTTTACAGGCCAAATGGGTGAGTTTAATGGAGATGTGGTAAGAATCACCACCCCTGCATCTTTCAAGTCTTTGATGGTGGCACTGATCTCGGCGATCACTCCAGGAATGCGGTATTGCTTTTGGTTTACTATTTTCCTAGGCAATGGCAATTCTATTGGTGTCCATTTGGCCTTTCCCACTGTGATAGCCCTTATTACACATTTCAGGGATCCAATATGGGGATTCTGCCAGTTACTAAGTATGTCTATTCCAATGATGCATTCTGGAACTGGGGAAATAACCACAGGATGGGTTTGGGAACCTACCAAACCCACAGTGAGGTGCACCTGAGCTAAAACTCCATTAAAAATTTGACCTCCATAAGCCCCCACTGTGACTGGTGGGCCTTCAAAACACTTTGGGTCTCCTAGAATTAATGTTTATTTTATGTTTGAGCTTCAAAAAGGTACATGTTTGTCATTCTACTTAGTGTTTTTCCTATAAATAAAACTAGATTAATATATATAAAAGATTTATGTTGAGACTAGATATTTGCATATCCATTTTAATTACAAAATTATTCAGAATAATAAAAAGTGGACCACCTAAGTAAAGATTGGGAAAAAAACTTAGACAAATATACACAATGGAATACTATTGATGCACTTACATACAAAAGAATACTGCTGAAGAATAGAATTGCAACAACTTGTAATATGGATGAACCTGGAGGACATTATTCTGGATAAAATGAATAAATCACAAAAATAAAAATATTGTACTTGACTACTGCTGTATGAAGACAAGGGCATTTTTTGTCATGAAAAAAGAAATGTTATTTAATGGTTTCTGGAATTAGAAATGGAGAAGGCTATAAATTACAAATGAGAAATCAATATATGTATAAATTAACTTTGATGAAAGGGATGCAATATATAAAAGGTCAGTAAAAATTATGAAGGTAACAGAAGAGACTGGAAAATGCAAGAGTTAAAGGCAATGGAAGTAAGTGATGCTATTTACAATCCTGCAATAAATGTAATCAACAAGTGGATTCATAGGTAGACAGGAAAACTGAACAGATGTGGAAAGGAGAATAAAACTAGAGCCATGACCACAAAAGGATTGACAGAAGAGATATCATTGCATATGTAAATGTCGAATGAAAATCTGACTCTTTAACCTTCTACTAAGTGTTATAGAATAGGAAATTAGTGTTTCATTAGAAATAAGAAAAAATTATGATGAATTAAAATATCTGTGATCTCCTGCAAGTGATATAATCACTGAATTTCCGTTTTTAAAAAATGTCAGTTTATCTTCTCTTGCGAGGACTATTAAGGCAATTATGCGATACCATTAGTATTAACTATAATTAAGTTTACAAGAGATAACTTTATTTTATCAATAGCCCCCAAAAGTATTATTTAGAGATAAGAACACCTCTGGGGCTTCTTTTTGCTCTCGAGGGACCATTGAGGGGAGGATTCAACCCTAATGACACAGATTCGACATATTCTTTTCCTTCTTTGATTTCAATTGGTTTTTCTTAACAAAAATATTCATATAAGACTCCATTTAGGAAAGAATTAAAATAAAATTAATTTTAAAAGATTACAGTTGTAAAGGAATGAAGTAAAATAAGATAGTGTTAGATTAAACTTAAACATTAAGATGATCTTGTATTTAAAAGGAGCGTTCTTCCTTAACTCTGCACACTAAAATGGCCTCACATCAATCAGTATGTGTGGTGCCCAAGTTTTGTTTTCTGTTTTCATTTTTCATGGAAGAAAGTTGAAATTCCTTTAACAAGTGACTCCAGAACTTAGGCAGTAAAAATAATATAGGAGTTTGAAACACTCAGTTGTACAAAAAGTCAGAGAAACTCTCAAAATACAATGTATACTTGTCAAAAGTACAGGTCTATATATGTGCAGAAAAAGATATACTGGGACTATAGTAAGATATATGGGGGAGTACCCACCCCCACCCCCAATGGGAAAAGCTCCAGTGGGCAGTGCTTTCCTGGCACACGTTGTGCCTGCGAGGTGAGCATCAAGCAATTCGCTCTGAGTAGTATGCCCAGGGGTGTTGCCGGAAAGCTCTCTCTCGTCACAGTGAATTTTTTCATGAAAGCAGTTTTGCTTGAGCCTCATTTTTTGTGATGGGTGATTTAAGAGAACAGTGTGTGGCTGTGAAAACTTGTTCCCTGCTCTGAGAAAATGCTGCAGAAACTGTTGTGATGTTGGACACAGCTTCTAAGGAAGAACAGCGCAATGGAAAAACTCAAGTGTAAGAGGGATTTTCTCATTTCAAAAAGGGAAAATGTTGATAGGTGACAAAAACTCGCTCCAGATATCCAACACCTTACTTAGCAGACAAATATATCCACTTTTTGGAGTGCATTGGAGTTTTTTCCAACAGGTCGGAATGTTAATCAAATTTTCTACTTAGAAATTCAGTTGTGACAGAAAAAAGTTCTGATTTGTTGTAAATGGGGAACTTGTTGTGCCACCATGAAAATACACCAGCTCACACAGTCACCTCCGTGTGCCAGTTTGGGGTAAAAAAAAATATGCCTCTCTTGTCCATGCACTTTACTCCTTGAAATCACTCTGTGCAACTTCTTTTTGTTTCCACCAATGCAGAAGGACATGAAAGGATATGAAATTGACAACTATAGAAGAGGTGAACAAAAAACACAAGGGAGGTGCTGTCAGCCTTCCAAAGAGAACAGCTTGAAAAATGTTTCCAAGAATGGAATTGCAGATTTGACAAATGTATTAAAAGTGTAATGGAGAGTACTTTAGAGGTGATTAGGTTGTTTTGTAAAAAAAATTAAATACATGTACTGGGTATACTGGAGAATAAGCCAAGTTTTTCAGCACATTTTAAATGCAGTTTTTTTGTGGTAAAATTAGGTGCCTTGGCTGATATTCAAGTCGATTTATACTTAACTACATCTGAGCGTTTGGAAAAAATTTTGTTTGGGGTAGAAGCCTCCAGCTATGTCATGATGATCTCTGTAATGAAGCATTATAATTTCTTTTCTCCTCTCTATATTTCCAAAATATGCATTCTGTATATATATCTATATATGCAGGTTCACTATAAATCTCTCAATTGTCTCACTGTGGTGGCTTGTTTATTGCTGTGATGTTGGAAGATATGTCACTGGTACTTCAAATGCCAACAGCATCACCCAAAGGGAAAACATTTCAGTGAAATTCCAGACTAAGAATAGGCTATAAAGAAGCTCTAGGGGGCCTAGCCCCGGTGGCGTAGTGGTTGAGTGCTCGACTGCAGCACATGAGCTTGGAGGTTCAAATCCAGTGGCAGCTCTCCAGGAGCAAGGCTGGGTAGCTCCCACAACCACCAGAGGGTAGTGATGCCCGCCCCCTGCCCCAAACAAGATCTTGGCAGGCTACTTCAGAGGAAGTAGCCATTGAAAACCTTATGCGTAGATAGCATGGATACATGGTGAGCTCCTGAAGGCCTAATGAATGGCAGCAGAACATTGTCAGAGAGAGACTGAGCATGGGCTTCTCAGGTTGGAAGGCCCTCAGTATGTGACAGTATTTTTTTCATCTGCTTTGGATACTTTTCTTCATCATTCCATATTTTGCCCATAGAATATTGCAACTCCAGGTTTGGATTTTTTCTTCAATTCTTTCTGTTTAAAATATTGTGAGAGTGATTTTCTCTTTTGGTTTTCTTACTCTAGGTTCTTGAAAATTTCATTACACTATTTTACTTGTTTTACCAAGCTACCTTTTGAAATTTCATACTCTGATCTTGGACTTCATCATTATTTCCCATTTTTCTTAGTTATTGGATGATTCAGACCAAGTTTCAGAGTCTCTTGTGAAATTCATTTTAATGCTTTCTTTCCTCTTTTTTCACCAATCTATCGTTTATTTTCTTCATATACAGTGTGCTTTCTGTTATCCCACAGCTCATCAGGTCTTCTGTCATTAGTATTCAATCGATCAAATCTGTCCTTGAGATGTTCTTCAAATTTAGGTGGAATAGTTTCAAATTTGTAATTTGACTTTTGTGGAGTTGTTTCAATTTTATTCACCTTCAACCTGGACTTACATATGAACAACTTATGGTCTGTTTCCAGCCTTGTCCCTGGTTTTAGATCCTAATATTGAGCTTCTTAATCATCTCTTCCCACAGATGTGGTCAATTTGATTTCTCTGAATTCCGTATGGAGAAACTCATGTGGATAGTCATCATCGCTATTATTGACAAAAGACATTTGCTGTGAATAAGTGATTGATTTTGCCAGATAGTATCAGTTGATCACAATTGTTTTTATCACAAAGACCATACTTTTCAACTATGATACCTTCCTCTTTGTTTACAACTTTTACCTTCTAATCCCCAATAATCATCAATGCAGCTTGATTGTACATTTGTTCAATTTCCAACTTAAGACATTGGCAAAGTCATTAATTTCTATAGTAGATTTCATGCTTGAATCATAAATTTGAAGAATGGTTTTACTAATTGAATTTCTTTGAAGGCAGATGCATATACACTTATCAAAGGAGCATTGCACTTCAGAATAAATCTTAGAATGTCTTTTCTGATGATGACTGCAACACCATTCCTCTTGATTGTGTCATTTCTGTCATTGTAAGCCACAGAATTTTCTGTTTCAAAATGGCCCAAATCAGACCATTTCACTAATTAAGGCTTACATCATCAATTTTTGTGTTCCATTTTGCTTTTTACAACTTCTAATTTTTCTAGATTCATATGAGTCAACTTTGACTCACAGGAAGTGATTTTTTAAAAAATATCTTGCACATCCCAAGTTCAGATAATTGGCAGGTGTTTGTCACTGTTTCCCCTTACCTTAAAGTTGGGCCCCAACAGCAAGTTTCCCTACCACTGGCTGCATTCCATCTGTGTACCCATAGCCTAATTTTCTTTGGGAAACAGCTCCTTATCAGTTACCTTTTGAATGCATTGCCACCCAAGGGTCCAGTCCTCAAGGATTATCTCTGACAATGTTCTGATTCTTTTCATTAGGTCTTCAGTATCTGACAATGTTTCCTAGTCATGCACAAGGTTTTCAATGGCTACTTCTGAAGTTGATTGCCGATTCCTTTCTTGCTGTCTGTTTTTAGTCTGGAAGTTTGCTGAAACTTGTTTACTTAGGCTTACCCTGAAGCCATTTGAAATAACAATGCCAGTGGTTCCGGCATCACAGTAACACCGAAGGCACGACAGCATGACAAATTGAGGGAAAAATCCCCTGTGGGATTCTGAAACTCTTTATGGAAGTTATGAACTCAGTCTTTCTCCTATGGATCTGTTGGTGGTTTCAAACTGCCAACAATGCAGGTAAAGGCCCAACAGGGAACCACTATGCCACCAGAAACTAAAAAATATATATATATATAATTTATATAGTTTATATATTCATATATTCTATATATAGATCAATATAGCTATATGCATATTTGCTTGTATATGAGCACACATATAAATGTATGCATGTATATATATAAACACAGAGAGAAAGAGAGGAAAACAAATTGAAGTTGTTTAAGGGGAGGTCTAAAGGAAATGACAGCTAATAACAAGGAGTATGAGAATCAATAAAATGTTCTAAAACAGTGATGTTGAATATATGACACATCTTTATGTGACTGAACTGTTGAATCATATGATGCATGAAGTATATGACAATAAAAATGCTTGGAAAATCATTTTAATGCAAAAACTTTTTAAAAGAAATGAAGAAAATGCTTTTCGATGTATGCTCTGAGACATCTGAATTTTTTATCTCAATACATAAAGTTCTATGGACTTTTAAAAGATATTTAACCATCCCCAAACTAATATCATCACACAAAATAATAGCTTTGATTGATTTAGATTACATATATTAATCAGTTAACAAAGTGCCAGGATCATAGAGCAAATGATTAATAAAATTTGCTATTATTTCTAACATTATTATCAATACTATTTTAACCCCTCTGTTGAAAAATCAGACTTCATTGCTTTAATGTTTCATAGTCTGCATGACAATATAAATTATATAAGAGCAGAGACCCTGGTTATCTGTAACATATCCTGTGACTGTTTAAAATCTATGTCCATTTCTTCCCCTTTTCAACATGTCAGAAGAATTATTTGCCTTGCATATTTCTCATCATTTAAAATTATTTTCTTCCCCAACTGTTGCTCAATCCTTTCTAGTTTACCTCAACAAAAGGAGTACAGTATTTGACAGAGCTTGCCAAAGTTTCTTGTTGCTCATGAACCTTGAACTTTTCATTCAGGGTGTTTATTTCTCAACAACAAATGAAATTTTAGCTTGATTATATCAATCCTGGCACAAAGAAACCAACTCAGTACAATAGAAAGTAAGCTTTTATAGGCGGAGTTAAAGCAGATGGTCTAGTGCACTGTTTTAGCACATCAAGCTGACTTCTTGTGTTCCCGAGGAGCCTGCATAGAAGAGGAACAGCATGAGGAAAAAACTCTTGTACCTTCTGATTGTGGGGGTGCTGGCAGCATATTATGCTTACATACCTCTCCCAGATAACTTTGAGGAGCCATGGAGAATGATGTGGGTGAACTTACAATTAAAAACTGCTGTGCATTTGGTAAGCTTCACATTTTGTGTATTGGCATGTGCACACTTAACTCTGAGAGGGAGAACTAAGGTTTCCAGGATTTTGTTTCATGGTGATTTGGAGTTATTGGTTATTTACATTTTAAAAATATGTAAAGGAGCCTTTGTCTTTTTACTATTAATTTGTTTTCTCACATTTTTTCCATTAGGTACACTAGAATATTGGTTTAAATGACAAGGACAAGCAAAAGTGAATTTGTGTACAATTTTTCCTGGTAATATATATATATTGAAAGTGGCAATTATTTGAAACTCCTTAGATCTATATTGGTATTTAAATAAGAAGCAAATATCATTGGATTTGCAGCACTGTATAGGTTACAGACGTTTACATATCTTGTATTCAGAATAAAGGATTAGGATGTTTACCATATAGAGATCTTCAATCACATGCATGGTAAGGTGGCTGCAACAAAATGGGCTCACCCAGGACAACAGATGTGAGGATGGCCAGGCAGGGCAGTATTTCATCTGGTGCACATAGGGTGGCTATGGATTGAAACTCGACTTAACCATTCCTAACAACAAGACAAGACATGGAACAGTTGGCATATATCCACCAGATGCTGTAAAAGGGGCGAAACATTAAAAGTGTTGGTTGGGACACGGATGTCCTGGTTGTGGGCTGCCTGCTGGGGCAGATCTGGTAATGACTGTAAAGAAAGGCATGGCTCCTTCAGGAACCATGTGGATGTTTTCATATTTTTTTCTTTGATTATGTTCTCTACTCTGTTTTTGTCTTCTTTCTTTGTAAAATTTAATTAATGTTGGTATGCAATTCTAAGATAGGTCCTTTACTTCTAAGTTAGTCAATAATTCAAAATGTCCAAGACATATTAGGCACCCAAGGACTCAGCCCCTCCTGGAATTTACTTTTTTTTTTTGAAAAAAAAAAAAGCCCAAATCCCTTGTCAAGAAGTCGATGCCGACTATTATCCGCTGTGCAGCACAGGGCGGAAAGAGCCTAGTGGGTTTGCAAGGCTTTCACTCTGCACCAGAGCAGAAAGTCTGGGCTTTCTCATAGAAGCGCCTGGTGATTTCTGATCATAGACAATCAGAAAAAAAGCCTTTAAAGAGCAAGCATTATTTCAGAATGTGAGAAATACCTTGCAGACAAACATGATGAAAAGAGAGTGTGGGCAGATGGAACAGGTGAGCCTATGGTCAGAGGAATCCTTTCTGAAGAGGAAACGTTTGCCTAAGCATTGAAAAGATGAAAAGGCACTGGCTGTTTTCCACTTAGAGAAAGCCTCAGGAGTAAAATCCCAGTTACCGTATATTGCAAAGGTCGCTAAGTCAGAGCCAAAGTTCACTTTAGAGACCAACGAGGCAGATGTCATTAGTTGGGAAACTCTTGAGGCAGCTCCACAGAGGGTTCTGTGGCAATGGTTGTGAGTTCTCATACACATGTGCAATGTAAAGCTGTTTCAGACTTTAAAGAAGGGAACAGTGCTTTGGCCTGACTTATTTTCTCTTTTTGATTTACATTTTGAGAACTGTTATAATTTTTCTCTTTGGGTCACACTATTAATTATTTTAAATGTATGTAAGAAGTAATATTTCTAATTATGTAGTGTTTCTTATTCTCTGCTAGCATTTTTTTTGCACCTTACTCATGATTTATGATTGTAATATATTTTCAAAGATATAGCTTTTAAATACATGTTTGAATGTTTTTCTTATTCCTGAGTTGTCTAGATGTTAGTTGTAGTTAATTATTCTCTTGATCTATTGTTTGTTTTCTTCCTGATGAGATTATTTAGCTTTCCTTAAATATCTGACCATCTCTGAGTATTCAGATTTATTGAACTGTGAATTTAAATTAAGGATAAACTTGCTACATTTATGATCTTGTTAAATATTATTGACCATGTAAACTCAAGCTACTTATTAAAATCCTGAGATTATTTCTCTCTCCTGAAAGGGATGTGGTAATACTGCATTGCTCATATATTGATGAGTTACCAAATGTATTGAGAGTTCTATACATAGATTGCTGAGAACTCTGATTCGTTGGGTGAAAGGTCCAAGTTTTTGGGTAGCAAGGTAGCATTTTTTTTCTCTGACTCATTCACTCCCAACTCTGCTTCTTGTGCACTTAATATTATCTGCTTATAGCAACAAGAGCCTTCTCAAGTTAAATGAATCTTTCCACCAAGAAAGAGTTCTCTTCTTTTATTTGCTTAGCCAACTTAAGAAAATATCTTACTTGTAAGACTCATGAAATTTCACTTTTTCACAAGAAAAATATCTAAAAAATGCACAGAGCTATCAAAATTACCTGCTGACTCTCCCAAATTACCTTGTGTAGAGCTGTATTTTGTTTAATTTTAAAACTGTTAACATATGTTACTTTCCCTATGAACTCTGAAGCAACATGGGATTGCAACCATATATATATGTATATATATATATATGCAACCTTAATGCTTAGTAGAAAACCTGGCATGTATGTATTAAGTAAACATTCATTCTACTTTAGATAACCATCACTTGCTAGAACATTCTGATTCTTATTTTGATCCTTAAAAGAACAAAGAAGATTCATATGTGAGAAATTAGTTCATTCCACTTGTGAAGCTAATATGCACTTATTTTATTTGAAGGACCAAAGTGCACGTGATTCAAGCCAAAATATTTTCTCCCACATCATAATAATATGAAAGTTGAATGATGGATAAGGAACACTGAAGAATTAATGCCTTTTTATATGGTTTTGGCAAAGAAGAGTGAAAATTTCATGAACTACCAGAAAACCAAAGAAATCAACAGTCTTTAGGACATGTTATTACAAGAACCAATTCCTGGAGAAGAACAATGCTTGGCAATGTAGGGAATCAATGAAAAAGAAAAAAGTATAATGAAACAATGGGATGGATTGGCAATGTTGCTGCCACAATGGGCTGAAACACGTGTGCAGCCCCAATGGAGAGGAGACCACAGGGCGGCGCAGTGTTCCGTTTGTTCACTTGTACAGAGGGTCGCTCTCAGTCAGAAGGAATTCATAGCCCCTAATGACTACAACCTGTACTTGAACTTTTGTACTCTTTCTAAAATGTGAATTCTGAATTTCATTCGTAGGCTACATTTGTTGAGCTGCTGGGAATGAAACATTTCATGGAGTCCATGGCGATTGCCGTCAGCATTAACGAAGTCCCACCAGTTTCAGATGAAAATGTCACTGTGACCGAGACCACATTCAACGACATTCCTGTCCGTGTGTTTGTGCCAAAGAGAAAGTCAAAAGCTCTAAGAAGGGCTGTTTTTTACATTCATGGTGGTGGCTGCTCTTTGGGAAGTGCTGGTAAATGGACACTTTGAAATTTCTCTGTCACGGAGATAGTTTGTAAAGATTTTATAGAATACTCTAAGTCACAGAAAGAGTAGAATACTCTAAGTCTTCTTTTTCTTGTAGTTGGGGTAAAAGTTTGCACAGAAAATTAGTTTCTCACTCAGCAGTATATGCACGCTTTGTTTCATGACATTGGCTGCAGTTCTTCAGCGTCACAAGCACTTTCCCACTTCCTCCCCGCATTCCCCAATTCCACTTCTTCTTGACTCTCCTTTCTTGTCAGCAGC
>PVJH01026768.1:0-29572 GCA_004026705.1 Nesogale talazaci
GCTTGTTCATTGAGGGCAGCCTTCATTATTGAGAGAGACCAAGTGTGGTCCAGGAAAAGGGAAAAATTAAGATTTGGATAGACAGGGAGGACCAGATAGGCGTACCATACTAAGAATGTATTTGTTTTGTTTTATGTATATTTATTTTTAGGGATAGCAACGTATAAAGTCACTTACTACTAAAGAAAATCTTTACTAGCATTTGAAAATTCTCAGGGCAAAATTTTAGTAATAATATAATTGAATTTACTTCTGCCTTGATTAATTTATTAGTTTGTTGTTTTAGACAGCATTTTAATGTAGAATTTATTTTAGGGCTGTCTTAAACACATGGATTGCTTTTATGTATCTGATGTCTGTTAGTTTTTTTTTTGTCTATGTATAACTAAAATGCTCTTGTTCATACTGTAAGATTTATTGTTTGAAAGGCAGAGTAATTTCATTGGATAATCTCATTGACACATGTTATTTGGTTTTAATGATTTCTAAATTCATATGGATACATGGGATACTATAGTGACTTTGTTGCAAAAACAGTGCTGCATCCTGTGTTGAAATTAATTTGCCTTTGTACAGTACACTGTTCATTTTTGGTCACTCTATAGTTTTGTCAGTAGCCAGATCCTGGGTCATGCTTCTCTTGCAGCTGCCTTTATTTGTGGTGCTGTTCATTAAATGTTGAACTGCAAACCACATGTTTGATAGTAAAAAACTTCCAGCCATTTCTGAAAAGCCACCTGCTTCAGTAAAGATTTAGTCTCAGAAACTTGCTTTGAGTCAGAATTGACTAAATGGCAGTGGGTTTGTTTTTTGGTTTTTTGGTTAATGATACTTAAACTCGTGTGTGTGTATACGTGTACATACACTATGCTCTACAGTTGCTCATGTTGTGGTGACCCCCAACCATAAAAATTATTTTTGTTGCTACTTCATAACTGTAATTTTGCTACTGTTCTATATCGGGTGGTTGAGAACTGCTGCGGTTGGTTCTCTTTCAATGGCTTGACTTTTTGAAAGTATACACCAGCACTTTACTTTGAGATACCTTTGGCTTGACTAGAACGGCTAACCTTTCTGTTAACAACCAAGTGTATTAATCATTTGCACTCCTTTCCCACTCATAGCAACCTTACAGGGGTTTCCTAGGCTATGCATCGTTATGAGAGTAAATAGCTTCATCTTTCTTTTGCAGAACTGGAGGGTTTGAACTACCCACCTCCAGGCTAGCAGAAATACCTAACCCACAACAACACTTGGACTCTTTACTGGAACCTAGATGCTCAAATTTGCTTTTAAGAGAATATAGGATTAATTGCACATCTATTAAATGAACACTTTGTATTAGTTCAGGCAGTAGAGTACTTTCTTAACGTGAACCTAAGGTGGGTGCTGGAATGATTCAGGGAAGCTGCACAAGGAGATACCTACACTTTATTCTGAATTATGGATTTTAGTGCAAAAGTTTTTAATTGCCAGAGGGGCATTAAGTAATTTTTCTCTGAAAAAAGAACAGTAGGCCAAGTAAGTTTGGGAACTTAAGTTGTTGAGAGTCTCTGATATAGTATTTCTGTAGCCTTCCTTACTCCTGTATGACCAACTCAATGAGGTTGTTCAGTATCATAATGAAGTTTATAATCTTAATAACCATACGAGCTAGCATTTACTTACCATGTGCCATGCACTCTGCCAAGAAGCTTTTGAACATGACTTTAAAAAACCTTTTATGTTAACCTGGGTTAGAAGCTTATTAATTTTTGTTACAGATTTTTTTTTTTTGTGGGCATCACTGCTTTCCGGTGTGTTACAGATTTTATAGTTGCAACCCCATATCTGCCTAAGATGTTTCCTAGTCTGGAAACATCACTAAAACTATCCTGCATGAGTGACACTACTGGTATTTGAAATACTGGTAGCGTATCTTTTGGTGTCATAATTGCACACCAATTACCACAGTATGACAAATTGACAGGTGGCAGAGGAGCTAATTAACTAGAGGACCTGGAACATAATGATAAAACTGTACTGTATATGATTGCATATGCTAGATCCCTTCAAGGAGAGTGGAGGGTATTCCAGGAATTTAGGGACTTAGGTGATGGAGTCTCTGCTAATTCAGTGCCTGACTTTCAAGGTTGGTAGAGAGGGCAAAGAGTTTTTCTCTTATGTAAAAGTGGCAATTATAATTTCTGCTCACTTCTATTGCCTAGCCTTAGCCTCACTGTCTTGTGTAGCTGCAAGAGAATTGGGAGATAGCTATCTAAAGGGGGGGGACCTCCTAACTATGTAACTCCTTTGCCTTATAAAAGTATAGATATTGCTGGACAGATAGCAGTTCCTGAAAGCTGCAATACTGTAGCTTTCTGTAAGAAGGTTACAAACAGCTAATTGTTACAGTGCTATTATACACGCTAACCTCTTGAATGTTAGAACAGTCTTGTGAGATAATAGCTAACAGCAAATTGTGATATTCTTATTGTTAAACTAGAGAACCGAAATTTGGGTGGTTAAATGTTGAAGGAAACCAGATCTGGGACTTAAATTGGGCAGAAAAATCCTATCCAATGATTTTTATGCGTACGTACTCTCATCACTTCTCTTGTATCCTTCTTTAACATTAGGCCTAGTATAATGTTACTGACTTACCTGAATTCATGGCATAATTTTATCTTCTTTAGAAGATTCAGAAAGCACTTTCAGAACCTGCATTGCCTGCAAGTCATCATTACATTAATAAATGACAATTATACTTTAGATGTGTCAGTTAATGCAGTATTGCTCTCTTTAGAATTTACATTTTATAGCTTTATTCCAGTAGACAAAGTGACATGTAAAATGAGTAAAATAAACAGGAAAGGAATAAAAATGCATATGAATAAAATATTGGGGGCCATTCTGCTTTTACTTAGTAAATAAAATTTCACAACAAGTTTGGCCGTGCTATGTAATTTCAGTACATAAAATCATTTCAGTACATGTTACTCAAGAAGAACATTTCTGGTTTGTTGCATATGGAGGAGTCTTGCTGACACTCTAGATGTAAGGTGTTCTGTAGTATTTTGAGGTATTGGTGTTGAAATGTTCTCTATTATATTTTCAGCAGAGTTGTGGGTAATTTGATTCAAAATTTGGAAGTTGTGGTCTATGGTAAAATGTTAAGCATTTGTACAGGTGGATTAATAGAAAAGTAAGGTAGAGACATCTGTACATTCTTAATTTAATAAAGCAGCAAATTAATTCTGGCGGTTTTACTTTTGATTGTTTTTCTTGGAGCCATCTCCTTTGTTGTTGAGCACTCTGTTCCTAAATTATTCCAGAAGAGCTGGGTTAGCAAAAAATTTTGTTAGCAAAATCTACTTTTGTAGATACAGTATGATTTAAATTTACTTTCCATACAATAAACTTCACATTCCTTTGGTTGTGCTATATATAGGAGAAGAGAGGAATTTGTTTGTACCTTGTTTATATCTCTCTGGGATAATAGTGTATTTTGCTGAAGGTTGTACCTGAAGTGATCTAGTCCTTCCTTAGATTTTCAGTTGTCTGACAGGATCTCAAGAGAAGACAGTAATTGCATCATAAATTCACTGGAATCTGATTGGGATTGTTCATTGGGATGAACATTTTTTTAATGTCTTTGCAAGAATAAATAAAGTTATCCAGATTGTCTATATACTCTCAAATGCGGACTTAAAAAAAAGTTTACCAACTTCCATAGCTTTGAATTACTCATTTTATGGAGAAGTGCTTGTTTGGCTTTCTGTGTCAGTCAAGGAATGTAGGTAAGTGTATTGTTAAAATTCTGTCAATGTAAAAAAAAAATTCTGACAATGCTTCCTTGTTTACCTAAAATGATGAACATTTTAATGAATTTCAGTTATTGTGAGTTACAAGGTGTGGCATCTAAGTCCCCAAATAACTATAATTCCTGTATTCACTTATATAAGCATTTAAAATCTGAATGCCTAGTCAAAGGAAATTAAGTTTATTGAATGAATATAAAATATTCAGTCTGAGAAGGGGCCAATTTTATAAAAACAAAACACCTAAAGTTATAAAAAAAAATAGTGAAAAGACCACTGAATTTTTAACCATCAGTCCAAGGTTTGGACTTAGAAATTGTTTAATAACATTGGTAAGACCTTGTTAGGTCTTTGAGAAATGAAGCTCTTGTATTAGTCACTCTGATTTTATAATTCTCTTTATATCTTTTTCTACCTTGTCAAAAAAAGGTCAGTATAAATCTGCTAACTTAAAAAAGTTTTTTGGTCTTAATGAATGGTCTTGATAATAGGAAGCAATTTGAACGATCCAGTCTTAACTTTAATATGGTTTCTAGAGGGAATTTTAAAGAAGGCATGGACTTGGAAGTGTTTAGTTGTATATATTGTTTCTCTCTGCTGTCATAAAACAAACATGCATTTTGAATAGACAGACAAAATACATTGAAAATCTAATACTCAGTGAAAGGAACTTATGTCTTATGTTTATTAAAATTCCTCAAAATTCTATTTTAAGACAGAGCAAATGAAGTCAGTTAATATTAACTCATGTATTTATATCTTGGTGGTCTAGTGAGTTACATATTGAGCTGCTAATGATGAGGTCAGCAGTTCAAAACCACCAGCCTTCACTAAGGGAGAAAGTTGAGGTTCTCTACTGTAAAAAGGTATAATCTTGGAAATCCACAGGGACAGATTTGCTCTGCCCTGTGGAGCTGCTGTGAGTTGACATCGATTCACTGAGTTAGTGAACTTTTTTTCCATATAGGTCTGTGGTGGTCACTGTTTTTCTCAACTTTTTTTTAGTGAAAAAAATTAAACATGCAAAAATGTTTAAAGAATATATGATGAAGGCTCATAAATTCTATAATTACCACGACCTATAGTCTGTAATTTTAGGGAAAAGACTTTCTTCTCCTGTAAAGAGTTAAAATGTCCGAAATTCACAGGGGCAGTTCGATCCTGTCCTCTAAGAGTCGTTATGAGTTGGCATCGACTCAATGGCAGTGAGTTTGCTGGTGGTTTTTTTCGATTCTATAATTATCAGTTTGTTATATTTGTTTCATCATATTTGCCCATCTGTTTACTTCACTATCCCAGTGTCAGAACATTTTTAAAATTGAGGTAAATTATATATAGTACAACATTTACCATTTCTCCCCCCCCCCCCCCCCCCCCCCCCCCCCCCCCCCCCCCCCCCCGGGCATCATTGCCCTCAGGTGGTGGGAGGAGGAGGCCCAGCCTTTGCTCCTGGGAGCCGGAATTGAACCTCCATCCCAGTGGGCCGTAGTCCCGCGCACAACCACTACGCCACCGGGGCTCAGCCTAACATTTACCATTTCAACTAGTTTTACATGTACAGTGAGTGGCATTAAATACATTTCCCATGCTGTGCAACTCTCACTACAGTCCATTGCCACATTGATCACTATTAATAAGTGCATTGTCCCCACAGCACTATCTTTCTACTTTCCTCCCACTTCTTGTAACAACTAATAAGTTTCGATCTATACATTTGCCTATCTTAGATATTTTCTATAAGTGACATCATACAATATTTATTTCTTTTTGTCTGACCTATTCCATTCAGCACAATGTTTTCAAGGTTTCTTTCTGTTTGAGTAATATACCACTATATGGGCATGTCACATTTTGTTTTATCTGTTGATGAGCATTTAGGCTGTTGCTACCTTTTGGCTTTTGTGAAATACACCAACGAACACTGGTGTACAAATAACTATTTGAACCCTTGCTTTTGAACAGCTATGAGAGATCTTCAAAAGTTCATGGGAAATAGAATGAAAAGATAATGGATTTTTTCCATGAACTTTTTGAAACCTCCTCATACTTAGGAGTGAAATTGCTGTGTTATATGGTAAATCTGAAAGTGCCCTGGTTAGATGCTTGCTGTAAACTTTCCAGCTATTCTGAAGGAGATGATGTAACCATCTGGTTTTTTAAAGGTTTGCAGATTTGGCCCTATTGGTCAGTTTTGCTGGTATTCAGTGGCAGTGGATTTGGTTTGGGGTTTATGGTGATTTTTTTATGCTGATTGTTTAAAAAATTTAAAAAAATGTTTTTCAGGGTCTCTTGCACTGATTTCTATAGTGGTGTATAGTTGGTTTTCTTACATCCTCACTCGCACTTCCTTTCTATTTTTTCTGATAGTAGTCATTCTAGAGAAGTGAAGTGGTATTTCATTGTGAATTTGATTTGCGCACCTCCCCTATTAATTTGGTAAAAGAATCCCTGGTGTTGTAGTGGTTTTGTGCTGGCTGCGATCCACAGGTGTGAAACCTCCACTGCTTGTTGAGAGAAAGGACAGGGTTTCCTCCTCCCGTTAACTCACAGAGTCGGTTCTACAGGCTTGCTGTATGTTGGCATCGACTTGAGGGCAGTGAGTGAATAACGTGCTGGCACTGTGGGTTAGACCTCGAGCTGTGAGGTGTGAAGACTGTGTCTGACCTTTCCTCGCTACAGCTCCTTATCTGCTCGAGGATGATTCCTCTGAAGCAGAAGTCAGACATACCTCCAACTCTTCAACCTTTTCTATAATGTTCTGACCCCAGCTCTCTTTCCCATGGCACTCTATTTTGCTGCTGAGTGTGATCCTGTGTTGCATTGGTCACACATGACACAGATAATAAGTTTTAAACATGCTAAGGATACAGTTCTCTTGCTTTCAGCATCTTCTCTCAGTCATGCTAGTAGATATATTCTCTCTGGTTTTCATCCAAAGACCACATGGTTCTTTGGGCCTCTGCCCTGCTTAGCGAAGTGTTAACAAGTTTCTTTTAGTGATGATAAAGGCTCAAAGAGAACCAAACTAACTCTGCAAGAAGCCAGTCTCCTAACCAAAGGCGCTCAGCTTTTCTCAGCCTATATGCCAGGAAAGACCAATCCTTTGCCTCATGATCTCAGCACTGCAGCTCTACCACTGCCCCGTGCAGGGGTTTCAGATGTGTTTCACTTACGGCTCTTCCTCACCGATTGTGAGATTCTCTTTTCTTTCTTTCTTTTTTTCATAGATAGCCAGCTATGTGTGTGTGTGTGTGTGTGTGTATAATTTTATTTTTTTCGGAGGGGGCGGGGAGTATCACTGCCCTGGTGGGAGTAGGAGGCCTAGGCTTGCTCCTGGAGAGCTGCTGCTGGATTTGAACTGCCAACCCAGTGGGCCGCAGTCCCACACACACCCACTGCACCACTGAGGCTCAGTTCGAGATTCTCTTTTTCCGGTGGTGGGAGTAGGAGGCCCAGCCCCACTGCTGGAATTGAACCTCCATCCCAGTGGGCCGCAGTCCCGCGCACAACCACTACGCCACCGGGGCTCAGCCCAGATTCTCTTTTCTTGCTTCAGAAATGACTCACTTTATTTCTAGTACAGTGGCAAAACAGACCGATCCTCTCTATTAGAGTTTCACATCTCTGCTTAGCGTGGTCTCACCCAGTCATCTAGGGGGAGTTAGAAAGACTGGCTAGAAGAGCCACTTGACCATTGGCTGTTAACTGCCGGTTCCGAGTCAGGCATTGATCCACAGGGTTGCAGTGCTAAGCCGCCAGCAGCTCCGTGGGGTTAAGACGGCCTTCTACTCCCCACGAGCACTTGCAGCCTTGGAAACCCACAAGGAGGTCGCCAGGAGGCAGCATTGACTTGATGGCAGTGAGTCTGGGTCTGGTTTAGTTAACTGCTAGCTAGGTTGGGGTTTAACCCAAGTGTTCCCAGGGAGAAAGACAAGACTTGTGTGCTCCTCTAAAGATTGAGTCTTGGACCCCCTACATAGGATCACTGTTGGTAAGCATCAACTAGAAGACACTGAACCTTTTTTTGGTTATTTGTTTAATAGCTAATGAAAGAACCCTGGTGGCATAGTGGGTTATATGTTGGGCTACTAATTGCTAGGTCAGCAATTCTCAAACCCACTAGCTGCTATACAGAAGAAAGATGAGGCTATCTGCTTCTGTAAAGATTTATAGCATTGGGATGCTATGATCAGTTCTACCCTATACTATAGGTTTGCTCTGATTTGAAGAATCACTTTCTTTTCCTCTTATTGTTACTTAATTCTCAAGAAATTATTGATAAAATGTTTACAAATATTAATTACTACAGTATTATTAAGGTTGAAAACCCCCCAGAATACTTGACAAAATCAGCAAGTGAAAATTTTGGCAGTGATGAAAACAGTGCCTCTTTATAATGTGTGTACATGGAGCCATGCACTTTTACTTTTTTTAAAAGTTAAAATTTGCAAAAACCACAAAATTTCAAGTATAGTATCCCTCCAAGCCAAACTTAAATTCACAGCTATTGAGTTAATTCACACTTATAGCCATCCAGTAGGATAGAGTAAAACTGTTCTTAAGAGTTTCCAAGACTGTAAATCTTTTGTTTTAAATTTGTTATTACTTTAAAGACAGTTTTATTGGTATCTAATCCACATATCAGAAAATTCAAGTTATACAATTTTAGAACATTTTGTACTTTCTTGTACATCCTTGTTATAAGCTTCTCACATCTCCCTAACCTCCCTTGTCATATGCATAAAAGCCATGAATCCAGTTACTGCCTCTGTAGGTTTACCCTATCCTGGATTTCATGTACAGAAGAACATTAGAAAAACAAAAACTGAAAAACAGCAATAACAAGCTAAAACAGAAAAATATCAAAAGAAGAAAATATTAAAAACTAAAATAAATTGAAAATGGCTCAAAAGTGAGATCAAATGATGACATGTTAAATTTTGACTTAGATACATTGATGATAATTCATTTTCCAAAGCACTCTGTATGATAGCAAGGCTTTTCCCATCCCTGACCTACAGTCAGAGGGGAGTCACCAGTGACTTTGTCCACATGTATTTCCCCTTTCCTTTTTTTTTTTTTTTTCTTAAAATCATTTTAGGGGTGGGAAGTAAAAAAAAGTCATTTTATTGGGACTTGTGCAACTCTTCTCACAATTCATCCACCCATCCATTGTGTCGAGCACATTTGCACATTTGTTGTCATAATCATTCTCAAGACATTTTCTTTCTACCTGGGCACTTGGTATCAGCTCCTTATTTCCCCCCCACCCTTCCACATGAACCCTTGATAATTTATAAATTATTTTTTCATGTTTTACACTGATGTCTACCATCACCCACTTTTCTGCTCTCGCTTCCTCCTCTTCCCCCCCATCTTTCCCTTACACTCCTGGTATCACTGCTCTCATTATTGGTCCTGAGGGATTGATCTGTACTGGTGTATATCCTCTGGTCTAGCTGGATTTGTAACGTAGAATTGGGATCGTGATAGTGGCAGTGGTGGGGTGGGTGGGAAGCATTAAAAGAACTAAGGTTGTATGTTTCATAAGTGCTGTACTGTACTATCTTACTAGCTCATCTCTGACTCTTCTGTAAGGGAATGTCCAGTTGCACACAGATGGTCTTTGGTCCCCACTCAGCATTCCACCTCACTCACAATGATAGAAATTTTTGTTCTTTGATGCCTGATACTTGATCCTATTGACAATGGGATAGGATCATAGATCATAGAAACTGGTGTCCTCCTCCCTTGTGGGCCTTGTAGCTTCTCAGTTAGATGGTCTCTGATCTTATATCTTTTGATAGCCAGGCACTATCAACTTTCTTCACTACTTATTATGTACCTGCTTTGTCTTCAGCGATCATATCAGGAAGATGAGCTTCATGCGATGCCAGTTTACTAGGACCAAATGTTCTTGTGTGAGGGAATACTTGCGGAGAGGCCCACTGTCCATCTGCTACCCTAATACTAAACCTATAAATATATGTACATAGATCTATTTCCCCATCCTCATATATAAATATATTTACATATGTGTATGATTGTATTTAGACCTCTTTAAATGCCCTTTGCCTCCTAGGTCTTTCCACTATTTTCTTTTAGTTTCCTCTTGTCCCACTATCATGCTCAGTCTTCTTTTGGGTTTCAGTAATGCTTTTCTAATACATTGCCCTTGATCAAGTCCTACTAGGCCTCCTATACTCTCCTCACGATTGATTTCAGATCACTCATTGTTCCCTTGTCCCGAGTTTGTTAATACCCACTTCCTTTTCTCCACCTCCCCTGCCCCCACGGACTGTAAATCTTTATGGGAGCAGAAAGCCTCATCTTTCTACCTCAAGGTGGCTGGCAAGTTTGAACTACCAATATTGTGGTTAGCAGCTCAACACTTAACCCATTGTGCTACCAGGCCTCTTTGTGTTATGAAATGGCAGTCTAATTAAATAACCATATGACTTTATGAGGATGATTTAGACACTCTCTAACTTTATGGTGCAAATAGTGGAGGAAGTAAATTCAGTACCCAAGTCATAACAAGCCTATGGTTGGTTTCAGAGGCTTTGTGATTCTTAATGTTTCCTATGCAGTAACATGTATTTGAACCACTGACCTGGCTATTAGTAGTCCAACACCTCGGGACAGCTCCACCAAAACAATATTGTTTTATTTAGCCTTTTATTTGCAAAATCAGACATAGTCTAAGACTGTAGGTCTTGTGTCTAGAATCCAAGGGCAGATTTCCAGGGCACTTTGGAAAGACTGCAATCAGGACACTCATAGCGGACAGTTGTGAGGATGGTGTAGGACTGGGCATTGTTATGTTCTGCACTCAGGGCTTGTCCCCCTCTTAATTCTTTTTTACTCTGTTCATCTTTTCCTGTTCATTCTTTCCTCTTTGAAGATCTGCTTTCTCCTGTTTTCTATCTATTTGGTAGCCGATAACTGCTCTCACAGCTTTCATTCTTATATTTTACAGTCTTCAGCCACATTAAGACATCAATTTGCTCTCAAAATTTCAATTCTGAAGTCTTGGGATGTCACCTTATTGGCTTAACTATACTTGAGTGTAGAGTTTTGAAGCATGTTTTCTATTGTTAAGTGTACTTTGGTGGATGGAAGGAAGTAGAAAAGTCAGTTCTGAGAGCAAATGTAGGGTTAGTGTCAAGCTAAGGTTTACACTGAAAAATATTTCTAACTACAAGTGGGGTAAATATTTTATATTAAGAACAGAGTACAGAAATAGCATAGAAAGGAGAATGATTCACCATTTAGGATGGAATGGAGGTCAGGGACAGCTTCCTGGACAAATTGATGGATTTTTTGGATTTTGCAAGATAAATGATGAATTTGCAGATTCAGCAATGGGAGGAAGGATGTGCTTATAAAAGAACAGAAGTAGAAAGACTTAAAATCTTGAAAAGATATGTTTAGGTTACTATGCACAGGACTCTGGTAGTGCAATGCGTTAAATATTAGACTGTTGAGAGATTGGAAGCTTGTATTGCAGGAACAAGATAAGACGGTGTGCCTCTGTGAAAAGTTACAACTTTAGAAACTATGGAGCACTTCTATTCTGTCCTTTTTTCCCCCTTTTTGTTGGGGGGAGGTGGGGCATCATCTACTTTGTTCTATATGGTCGTTGTGAGCTGGTGACTTAATGGTAGTGGGTTTTTTGGGCTTTTGGAAGTCTTTAAAAATTATTTGCATTGGAGATCCAAGATGGAAGCCAGCAGGAGATTGATGAAGGAGTTTCAAGAAATTCGCACATGTGGAATGAAAAACTTGCGTAGCATCCAGGTTGATGAAGCTAATTTATTGATTTGGCAAGGGCTTATTGTTCTTGACAACCCTCCCAATGATAGGGGGCCTTGAGAATTGAAATCAACTTTCCAGCAGAGTACCGCTTCAAATCATCCAAGATTACCTTTAAAACAAAGATCTACCACCCAAACCTCGATGAGAAAGGGCAGGTCTGATTGCCTGTATTTAGCACTGAAAACAGAAGCCAGTCACCAAAACTGCCCAATTCGTTCAGTCCCTGATAGCATTGGCCAATGACCCCCCACCCTGAACACCCACTCTGGGCCCACCTAGCTGAAGAATACTCTAAGAACTGTAAAAAATTCTGAGCGGAGACCCCAGCAGTGCACTCAGACTCCCCTCCAGTGCAAAAAATTATTTGCAGTGTACATTTTGAAATGGAGAGGGTTCATCAGAGACCAGAGAGAGAAAGAAAGGAAAATCATGTCCAATTCAAGAAAAATGATCTTACTAAGGTAGAGGAATTTGGGGAAGTTGGATGACATTCAGATTCTACTGCCTTGAAAAATCCTTTCATTGAATGAGCTGGAGGCAAATGGGGCAGAAAGCAAGGAACCTTGAGAGCCTGGGCCGAGAAAATGGCAGTGAGAAAGAAAGAAGATACTTAGCAGGAAAATATTCAGGATTTAGTATTTATTAATGTTGAAGCAAAGAGCAAAATCTAAGATGAATGCCACTGGCCTCTTGACCAGGATGAATTTAGGCCTCAACCAAGATATGAAAATAGTAGAGTAAGGTGCTGACACTGTTAGGTTTCTTGGCATAAGTGACGGCTCCAAGGGTACATTTTTAGGGCTTGAAGCAATGACATGGGGACCTTGTGTGACCATTTCAGACTACAGAAGGATGCAGGATAATCCAACTTCATATCAGCCCAAGGATGATTTCTATAAGGTTGCGATCAGAATATGTCTCCACTCTTGACCCTGTTTTCTCTATTCTGACACACACCCCCCACTCCCCATACACCCCCATCACTCTCTGTTTCTCTTCTGGATTCAATAATCTGCAGCAATGGCCATGTGGAACTCTCACTCAGTATTCACAATTATAAGGATTTATTAGGGAAGTTAACAGGCCACAGCAAGTTGAGATCAGAAAATATTTAGGATACACAATCCTTTGGTCCACAGCAGTGTCTCAGTCATGCTGGCAGTCATTGGCCTTAGCCACATGGTCTCTTGCTTTTCCATACTTCTTTAGCACTGATAAATGTTCAAAGGACACTTCATTCTGCAAATCAGGCTCTTGTTTGAAGACACTCAACTCTTCTTAGTTCTGTGAGTTTTATAATCTCTGTTCCTTAATAGAAAGCAATTGGATATGAAATCTGAAGTGTAGGGCAGAACTGCTGATAAAGGATTAGATTAGATTTTGTTCTTAAGCAAGCCGCAAATAAGAATCTTTCCAAGAGTTAAATAAAACAAACTGATAGCTGGGCCCCACTCAGAACAATTAAATTGATCACTAGGGCTGTGTGGGGACATCGGACTTAAAAAGTTTTGCCCCAGATATTTTTAATGTACATAATTAAGTACCACTGGGTCACAGGAGGATCAGGCATCAAAGAACTAAAAATTATATCATTATCAATGAGGGGGAGTACAGATTGGGGGCCAAAAGCCCATTTGAAGGTGAAGTAGCATCCCCTTACAGAAGGATTGCGGGGAGGAGATGAGTCAATCTGGGTATAATATAGCAACAATGAAATATGAAACTTATCTTTAGTTCTTAAATACTTCCTTCTTCCTCCACCCCCCCATCATGACCCCTATTCTACCCTACAAATCCAGCTAGACCAGATGATGTTCACTGATACAGATAGGAACCGGAAACATGGGGAATCCAAGACAGATGATCTCTTCAGGACCAGTGGTTAGAGTGGCGATAATGGAGGATGGAGGGTAGGTGGAGTAGAAAGGGTGAGCCAATTATAAGGATCTACATATGGCCTCCTCCCTGGGTACAGGCAGCAGGGAAGTGGGTGAAGGGAGACATTGGACAGTGTGTAGGATATAACAGAATAATAATAATTTATAAGTTATTGAGGGTTCGTGGGGGAGAGGGAGTGGGGAAGGAGGAGAAATATGAGGAGCTAATACCAGGGGCTTAAGTGGAAAGAAAATGTTTTGAGAATGATGATGGCAACAAGTGTACAAATGTGCTTTGCGTATACTGGATGTACATATGTATGAATTGTGATGGAAGTTGTATGAGCCCCCAATAAAATGGTGCAAAAAGCAGTCAATGTGTGTATTTGTGTTTTGTACCTATATATTCTCCCTCATTCTTAATATCATAGATGAATTATCTGTGCTTCTTTTCAAAGTCAGTCTATTGTGTGCTAGATATCCTCTCTCAACTACTAGGATATTGCACCAAGGATTTCTCCCAATTTTGCAGCAGCATCACTGCCCTGGTGGTGGGTAGGAGGCCCAGCCTTTGCTCCTGGGAGCCGGAATCGAACCTCCATCCCAGTGGGCCGCAGTCCCGCGCACAACCACTACGCCACCGGGGCTCAGCCCCGGTCATCAACATTTTTATTGGCCATCTCTCACACCTTAACATTACTTGACTCTACTTTAAACTGGCTGAATTTCTTTGCTATCCTATGTAACAAAACTTTTGAAGTTGTCTTTATTCAATTAAAAGATTATTTTCTATATTTTTCAAATTTATATTTATCTATTTATTTGGTGGGGGGGGCATCACTGCCTTTTGGTGGGAGTGGGAGGCCTAGCCTTGCAGCTGCTGCATTTGAACCGCTAAGCCAATGGGCCGCAGTCCCGCACTCAACCACTACACCACCGGGGCTCAGCCTTCCTGGTTTTCTATTTTTAACTGATAATTAGAATTATCAAGGATATGATTTAGTTAACTTACATATACTGAAGTTGTTTCTAATTATAGCTGTTTAATTCCTTAATATTCTTATCACTCCAGAAAGAATCCCTGTTGTACACATTAGCAGTCACCTTCAATTCTCTTCTCTCTTGCAGATCCCCACAATCACTAATCTATTTTCTACTCTTTCTGGATAATTCCTGCTTTGGACATATAAATGGGCTCATATAATAGGCATTTTCTTGTGACTGCCTTCTTTTACTTAATACGGTTTCAGAGGTTCAGCATGTTAAAGCAAATGTGTTAGTACTTTATTACCATTTTTTTCAAAATGTTGAAATTTTCAGGCAAATAGTTGATAGGAGTTCTGGTGGTATAGTGGTTAAGTGTTTGGTTGTTAACCTCAAGACCAGCAGTTTGAAATTACCAGCTGCTTCATGGGAGAAAGATGAGACTTTTTACTCCCACAAAGAGTTACTGTTCTGGAAACATACAGGTATAATTCTACCCTGTCCATTAGGGTCACCAGTTGACTCAGTGGCAGTGAGTTTTGGAGCTAGCTCATAAGCTAAGTATTAAGGGAAAATAAGTATGTTATATTACCCTTTTAGCACCACATTCATTCTTCATTGCCTTCTACGTGAAAATGAAGCTCGGTCCTTTAAATATTTTTCTTTTGCTGTCTTGCATAATATTTAGTTGTCCATAGAGTGCTCTGGAGAGGTGCTGAAGATTTCTTCCTAGTCCAGATGTATTCCTTCTGCAGGCTCCTGCATAAAGGGCTGCTGCACCTGTGGCTTCAATAGCATCTGGATCCTGTGGCATATGGATTTACTACCTTTTATGGGGAAATTATTTCAGGGATAGATCAGTTTGATTATTCATACATAAGTTGATAGGCATTTGGGTTGTTTTTTACATTTTGGCTTCTATGAAAAATGCTGCTGTGAATGTTTATGTATTTAAGATTTTGATTAGCCATGTATTTTCATTGGTCTTGTCTGTATAGCTAAGTATAGAATTGCTAAGTCATATGGTAGCTCTGTCTTTAATCTAAGGCATTGCCAAACTGTTTCCTAAGAAGTGTGCACTATTTTACGAATCCACCAGCTACATAGGAGAATTTTAGTTTCACAGTCCCCTTTTCAAGTCAACTTTAATCAGATTTGCCGCCTACTTTTGTCAAGGTCATAAGTAACATCAAAGTACCTGGATTCAATAATCAATTCTCACTTTTCATTTTGTTTGATATATAAGTAGCATTTGACTGATCTAGTTGATTACTTAGTTCTCCTTGATAACAATTTGTTTTCACTTGGCTTCCCGTATAAACCATACCTACCACACATTCCTTGTCTTACTTCTCCCCGTTTTATTGGTTAAGCTTTAATCACTTACCATTATTACTTCTTCCTATTCTCTGCTGCTTTTAAAAATTGGGTTTCTCAGGACTCAGTCCTTGCTATTCTTTTCAGTCCATAATCATTCTAGACATTTCTCAAAACAAAACTCACTGCCATGTAGTAGATTCTGACTCATAGCAAACCCTAGAGGACAGGGTAGAAGTACTCCTGTAGTTTTCTGAAGCCAGCTCTTTTACAGGTGTAGAAGGCTTGTTTTTCTTCTCCAGGGCAGCTAGTGTTTTAGAACTGCTGACCAACATATAACCACTATGTCACCTCTTTTGTTGTGATTTCTTGAGGCAATTCTGACTCATAGTGACCCATGTGACAGGGTAGAATTACCTTGTATAAATCCATCTAAAATCCTTTTTAATCAGGATGTCTTATACATATCTTAATATAGAGTGCACATCTTAAACCCAAACACCTTTTGTTGTCTTCAAAATGTGCCTCGCACCTAGTATCATCTCTAAGGAAGACAATTTCACTTTCCTTTGTTTAGGCCCCATACTTTGGCATTAACATTTACTCCTTTCTTTTCATATTTCATTTCTAATCTACTAGGTCGACTCATCAACTTTCCCCTCAAAGTATATACAAAATCATTAACACTTATTTCAGTCTCCATCCTGGTTTAAGCTGTCATCTTTCACCTGGATTGCTGTAATAGATTCCTAATCAGATCTCTTACGCTGTTCTTGCCTCCAGCAGCCTAGCTCATCACAGCAGCCAGAATACTCATTTAGGAATGTTAGATTATGTTAATTTTCTGCTCAAAACCCTGCATTGGCTCCCCATTTCACCCACTAATAGCTAAGCAAAGCCCTTCTTCATTGAGCTCCATTTCCTTTGTGACCTCACCTGCTGTTGTTCTCCCAGCCGCACTCCACCTTGTTAACTGTTCAGAAATATCAAGCATGCAGGAGATTCAGGGCCTTTGCATGTGCTGGTCCTTTTACTTGAAATACTTATCTTTTTCAGTCTTCTCAAAACTTTCCTTATGTTTGCCCTAATTATTTTTATTTTGGTTTACTATATCCTATCCCACTCCCACTAAAGTTTCCCTATTTTGCTACATTAGTCTGAGACTATACATTATGTTTATTGCATATCTTTCCCATCCCAACTCGAATCCATCTTGATTGAATGTTTTATGATGGACAGGGTGTTTTTCACTGATAATGCTAATTCTAAGGGGTTTCAAAAAGTTCATGTGAGAAAATGGAAATAAAAAAATAAAATGTAAACTTTCCATGAACCTGGGCTGAGCCCCAGTGGCGTAGTGGTTGTGCGCAGGACTGCGGCCCACTGGGATGGAGGTTCAATTGCAGTTCACAGGAGCAAAGGCTGGGCCTCCTACTCCCACCACCAAAGGGCAGTGAGGCCTAAAAAAACCCCAAAAACAACAACAACAACAAAAATTTTCCATGAACCTTTGGAAATCCCCTGCATATTGTCAAAATGTATAGAACAGTGAGTTTTTGGCACATAATAACCACTCAAGATGTACTTGTAGAATAAGCGATGAATAGTGGGACCTGAAGCAGTCCTGGAAAATTTTTGATAAGTTGTGGAGAGAAAAGGACAGCGTGGATTTTTTCTCTTTTAACCTCTTCTGTACCTTCATGAAACTTCCTCAAGAAACAGCTATTTGAATTAGTACCTGAGTTTGATTTTGTCTTTTACTATTGAGCCAGATTTTGAATACCCTTAAGTCTTTGTTCTTGTTAAGGTATGATTTCTTGAGTTATATGTACATGCAGTTAATTTCACTTCAGCTTCCTCAATCATTTGTAAACAATAATAGTTGCTACTTCATAGGGTTGGAGTGAGAATCAGATGAATTGTGCAATACACTTAGAATAGTATCCACAAGAAGGAAAAAGAATAGTATGCACAACAGAACTACGTACTTTTTAAAGTGTTAGACACTATTTTGTTTTTATTACTGTTTAGTGAGGTTATGCATATTAGCACTTAGCCTGATGTCTGTTAAATTTAAAGTGTATACGGATAAATGCTATTAACCAATTTAAATCTTCATACTTTCCCACCCAGAATTAAAGATCAGATAAACTTGTTGCTTTTGAGTTGACTGATCAGTGGGTGCTAGCACAGAACTGTCCTTCAAAGGACTTTCACTGTGTGCTTTTTCAGAAGTAGATTTCTTGTGAGATGTCCCTGTGTGATCTTGGACTGCACTTTGAATACTCACACAAAACCCACTGCCACCAAGTTGATTCCGACTTAATAGCCTTTAATAGGGTTTCTGAGGCTTTATACATCTTTTTTTTTTAAATAATTTTATTGGGGGTTCTTACAGCTACTACAACATTCAGTACATCTTTTGCATCAAGCACATTTGCACACATGTTGCCACATACATATCCAAACATTTTCCACTTGAACCCTTGGTACAAACTCCTCTTTAAAAAAAAAAAAAAACCCTCCCCTTCCCCATTCCCCCCCCCCTTTTTTTTAATGAATCATTTTATTAGGGGGGCTTTATACATCTTTATGGAGCCCACAGCCTCATCTTTCTCCTGAAAGTGACTGGTGATTTTGAACTGCCAACCTTGTGACTAGCTGCTCCAATGACTACCTGGCAGCACCATAGGAGTTAGAAAACTTTAAAAGTTGTACTTAGTTATAGGTTAGCTACATAATTAATTTAGATTTTTCTCCATTAGATAATTTTTTGATTATTTAAGAGAGCTTCAAAAAATCTATGGAAAAAACTTTTTGAAGGCCCTTCATGCAGGTATTCCCTCCTTGTGGCATATTTCAGGCATGATGAACCCCAGTTAAGATCCCCCGGCCCCTTTTTTTGGTATCAGTATCTTGTTAGTAATATGCACTTCTTAAAGTGTTGTGTTTACCATTTTTAGATATTCACTTGAAATTACTCAAAGATTTATAAAAATACTGATAATAAAAGACCAAAACAGTGGAAACTTTTAGAGTATTTTTCTTTTTTTTAATTTTATTTTATTGGGGGGTTCTTAAAGCTCTTATCACAATCCGTACATATATCCATTGTGTCAAACACATCTGTTTTCATCATCTTTTTCAAAGCATTCTTTCTACTTGAGCTCCTCATTTTTTAATTTTCCCTCCGATCCTCTCACTCTACCATGTTTCCTTGATAATTAGTAAATTATTATTATTTTTCCTGCTTCTTACACCAACCGCTGTCTCCTTTCGGCCAGTTTTTTGTTCTCTGTCCCCCTGAGAGGGTGTGTGTGTCATACATCGGTCATATGATCAATTTCCCCTTTCTCCCTCACCCTTCCCTTACCCTCATAGTATTGCTGCTCCCCTTATTGGTCCTGGGGGTTTATCTGTTTTGGATTTCCTGTGTTGTGAGCTCTTATCTGTATCAGTATACAGGTTCTGGTCTAGCCAGATTTGTAAGATAGAATTGGGGTCATGATAGTAGTGGGGGAGGAAGCATTAAAGAACAAGAGGAAGGTTGTGTGCAAAGAATTTTTCTTAAATGACAACCTCCTTAGGGCAAAGTCATCAAAACAGAATCCCATCATAGTTGGGGACTACCTGTATATTATATATCACTCCTAATCTCTTCATTCAGTTCCTTTTATTAATTAAAATAGTAGTGAAAAAAACATTCTCTGTTAGAATTAAATCAGAAGAGAGGCACAGAATTCGTGCTAGTTAATTTTGTGATAAAACAATGTAACAGACTGCAACTGTAAAGATTGTGTAGGAAAGGTGTAGGACTTATGCTGGTTGCAGAATTTAGAAACTGATATCAACTATAGTCGCTGTTTGTGTTTATTTTTTTCCTTTAAGAAATTTTGTGTAACCTGAGAATGCTAACAAAGTTTCCACTATAAGTATAAAGTATAAAAATGGCCTTCTCCGTTAAAATTTTATTCAAAGGGAAATTGTATAAAGCCATTGAGGTGAGAACTGACAGACTAGAAAAGCATTTAAGTGAAGACTCGTTAATCTTTAAGAAGTTGAAAAGCACCTGAAAAGCAAACATGTGGCAGAAAAGCAAGTGTGGATTTGCAATATTAAAATGCTCTTGTCTTCAGATATTGTAATGAAAGGACAATGGGAAATAATTTAAGAATGGATACCACTTACTGTATATAGTTCTTTTGAGGCTATACTAGTTCAGTACACCCCCTTTTACTGACATGGCTAGTTTCCAAAACCAAGTGGTTTTGTGAAAACCAATGTTATGCAAAAATGGGGATTTTATTTTTCATTATCTCTTCAGATTATTTGTCTTTTTTTGGGGGGGGCATCACTGCCTCTGGGGTTGTGGGTGCCACCCAGCGCTGCTCCTGAGAGCCGCCACTGGATTTGAACCACCAAGCCCACAGGTCACAGTCCTGCACTCAACCACTTATGCCACTGGGGCTTAGCCCTATTTGTCTTTTTTTTAAGCAAATAGATCCATAGAAACAGTAGCAGCTAAGATTAACTGTTGTGTCCATCACTGTGATGAGTCTAGTTATGGATTATTCTTTTGCAGAGAAAGTTTTAAGGAGACAAAGATGAATAAAGCTGTGACTGGGGTGCCTTGTTTTATCCATCTCATCTCCCTCCCGTGCTGGGTTAGTGCTTTTCTCCGAGTCACCTCCAGGTCTCTACTCCCAGACCTAGGTATTTGCTATCTCTGGGCCTGGTGAGGCTCAGGGCTTCTTGTAAAGGCTGTGAGTACAGTTCTATTCACTTTAGGATATCATAAAACCCACTTTTCTTGCAAACACCCTCTCTGCTGCCTCTTTTCTCTTTTTCCACCCACAGTAATTTTGAGCTGCAGGGCCTCAGACCCCCTAGGAGCTGGGAATGTAAGACAGGTACCCACTGGTGTGATCATACTGCTTTGCTTTGATTGAATGGCTACTCAGGAGGCTGACCCCACTTAGCAGGTGAATGCAGTGCCCCCCTGTCTGGAAGGTGGGCAGCACAGCCCAAGTTGCCCGAAGCTGCCTGGATACTATCCTTGCTGGAGGGAACTCACCACAGCCATTACCTCCATACATGCTGCCTCATTAATATGTAGAGCAGTCTAGTATTACAATGGGAGCTTCAAGAAGTTATTGAAAAAATACTCATTATGTTTTAATTCCATTTTCTTTTTGAAGCCCCCTAAGACTTTTTGCTTTTGTAAATGTGAAATGTCAGATAATTAGTCAATAAATGAGGACGGGATATTAATCAAATGCTTTTAGTGAAGATAATTTACCAAGTAGCTAATTGTAATTTTAAGTGTGGTTTAACAACCTAATGCTTGTTAAGAATCATGTTGTATTCATTGATTAGAATTTTTTCTCTAAACAAAAAAAAAGAATTTTTTCTCTAAAGTAAAAATTTTTAGAGTTCACACTGTAAGTCTGAGAACTACACAAATGGTGCTATCTCTTAGATTGTATTTCAAATCTTCTGAGGATTAATTGCTAATGATTGGAGCCTTTTTTGTCTTAATTGGCAATGTGTTTAAGGATAATTCCATTATATACTGTCACTTTTCTATTTCTTTTGTATTGTGTATTCATTTCACTCCTTATGAATTGACAAGGGAGTGAGTTTGCATATGTATAGTTATTCTTGGAAGAAGAATTTCTTTTTCTCCTTTCTTCCTTTTTTCTGGTGTGTTTTCCCAACCTTTAACCACACTGCTAACAGATGGCCAAATTACCCTTCTATGCCATTATTTGAATAACTTTGTTTTGAAAAACTCATCTCTTAACATTAGCTTATGGTCACATGAGCGTATCATTTAGGGTCATGTTACTCTTTATTCTGAAAAATTGGAATCTTATAACTATTTGTCTTTTGAGTTGTAAATTTATATATAAGTAAAAGACTAAAAGGAACGTCTAACCTTCCATTTTAAGATCATCTTTTCCTGCCACCCTAGCTCTATTTTTACTTACAATTTATAACAGCCGTGTGAAGCAGATAACTTATAAAGACAGTTATCATTTTACTTGAGAGACCTTTTAGTGTGGGGAACCATAAGTTTTAGCATCTTAACAGACTTGAGTTCAGATTGTAGATTTGCCCTCCTGTGGCTTTGGACAAGTTACTTTGTAAATATTAAATGAGACAGTGTAAAGTGTCTTGTACACTGTAGTGCAGGAGGGAGCATAAACAGGAGAGCCTTAACTGCCAATGTAATAATTTTTTGAGTTAGTAATGTAATTGTACAGGGAGCTTTGAGGGTGTAGTGGTTACACATTGGACTGTTAACTGCAAGGTCTGCCTTTCAAAACCACTGGCCACTCCATGGGAGAAAGATGAGGCCTTTTACTCCCAAAGATAATTATGTAGTCTAGGAAACCCATGGGGGCAGTTTTACCCTGACCTATCGGGTCACTATGAGTCAGAATTCATGTGATGACAGTGAAGTGTGAGGAGGAATTTCCCTAAATGAATTACCTGGGAATAAGTTATCTTTAGAATAAGTAGTCAGCAAAAAAAAAAAAGAAAAAAGAAAAAAAGAATAAGTAGTCAGCATCTTCATTGAAGTACACTCTTAAAATCTTGAATTTTCTTTTCACTAGCCAAAAGGTGGTAAACACAACTGCTTTGGTCATACATAGTACATACTTGCCTAGAGCTTGATTAAAGAGGCAGTTTATGTCAAGACTCTTGAAAGTATCTTCATACAGTTATGGAGAATGAGGAGGAACTTTATATTTTTAAATTAAAGTGCCAGAAACCATTATTGGACCTTAGTAATTTATTCATTTGTTTACACATTTGACAAATATTTGAAAGCCTATTATCCAGTGTTATATAATAGGAATAAGGACAAAAACAAGATACAATATAAACAAAAACATTCTGCTATACAATCATAGAAATCTGCATTAAAATAACAAAATTATAATGCTATTATTTCTCAACATATCCTCAATTTAGATGTATACACATCTGAAGATAGTGTTTCTCCTTAAACCTTCCCTGTAGGAGTCTGACCTCATTGATTTACATACCAAAGCTTCATTTTTGGTATTCAAAGGGGACTCACATTTTGGTCTTTTAAAATGTTCTGTAAGTTTTGGAACCAAAAGAAGTATAAAGGGGTGATATGAGGACAGTCGGGGGTATTGGGTTAGATTTTCCAACACAACTCTTGTAGGACAGCCCATGCTACCATTGAAGAATGACTAGATAAAATAGTTGTGATGGAGAAAAATATTCCTGAGTGTAATTTTGCCATTTTTCTCACCAACATAATTTTTAGCTTTCTGGAAACTTTCTGATAAGGTCCTGTGATCTTGCTGCACCTGTCAAGAAAATCTTACCAATATTACCTTTGGAATCATAAAAATGCTCCCCACAATCTTCTAAGCTAGCCTCTGCCATGCTCATCTTTGAGGTTTTCTTGATTTTTTTCTTAACATCTTGATCTATCTGAAATCTGATGTTTTCTGTGGGACATCATTACCCAGAACTTGTTGCAGAGTTTCAATGATCTGGAAAGAGGTGTTCACTTTTGTAATTAAAAATTTGATATTAGCTCTTACCTCAGAATTTTTTTCTCAGTGATATTTTGTTTGAAGGCACCCTAATGAAACCACAACAAATGTATTACTGAGAGAACTTGATCTCAGAGATATCTTTTAAGTGCATTTTGTTTTGGATAAACCTGTATACGTACCAGTTGGAGTCCTAGTAGAAATATTTTTCACTCACCCTTGTCTTCATTGAACATATATATATGTTATATATAGATCTGTAACAAACAGCCAAGTTTGTGGGAACATGTGATGTGAGGTTACTTAGTACAGTCCCAACTAGGTATAGGACTGGAGAAGAGTAGAGTTAGAGGTAAAGGTAGACGTTAGGGTCAAGGAAGCTGTCCTGGTGGAACCAAGTATACATGGTCAAGGTAGAGAGTTTCAATTAAGGATGAGAGTTGGAAAGTTTTATTTCAAGGGTTGGGCATCTTAATTCTTTTATGGGAATAGATTTTAGAGAAAGTATACTGAATCTAATCTCACTTCAAACATAGGAAGTCAGATTTTAGAAATCCTTTCTTATACTCACAATTAATGGAGATAGAGACTAGACCTAATATTGTTTTGAAAAGTCAGGAATCTAGAATTTCGCTTAGAATTTGAGAACCGTTTTCATGGATTTTTGGATGATCTTAAATAATATGTTTGTTGAATATTCTTTTGAATTTATTGACTTTTAATAAGTGATAGCTATGGACTGAAGAGTAAATCATGATTCTGGTTCCCAGCTGTATTAATCTGGATAGACTAGAGAAACAAAATCATAAGCATGCATATGTATATAAAAAAGTTGTATATACAAGAGCAACTGTACATTAAGGAAACATCCCAACCAGTCCAGTCCAAGGTCATAAGTCCAGTATTAGCCATATGTCCAATCCAATCTACAAAGCCTCCCCAGACTCACGAAACATGCAATGAAGCTGAATGCAGGAAGATCACAGACCAGTGGGAGCAAAGTCAGAGTCAGTGGTGGTTAAAGCATCTCAGCATTGTCAAGGAGGGGTCTCTCTGTGGCTTCTCCAGCTTCATACGTCTGTTTGCATCCATGCGGCTTGTCCAGCTTAGGACACTAGGGTAGTTTCATGTAGCTTTCTTCTCAGGGATGTCTCACGGGGAGTGACCTTTGTCAGTCTAAAGTCTCCAAGGAAGTGAACTGAGACAGTGTCTTGATTCCAAGAAGAAGTTACCATATTTGCCATTTTCTCTGGAGAAGGCCATGCCCACTGAGAGGTCACATTGGCTGTCACCAGATTAACAGGCTAGACTCCACCCCTACACTCTTAATCCTCAAATTTACACCACATTAGGTGACTGCCACTACCCCAACTCTAATTTGAAGAACTAAGAACTATTAGTCTACCATAATTGGAGGGGCTGTGTAAAATAGTGCTGAAAACATTAGCTTTGGAATGAGGCAGTCTACTTAGAAACAGATTATTAAACGTGAATATAAATTCAAATCTTGGTGCTGTCACTAAACTTACAGATTTAGGCAAACTAATTTTTCTCTGTTAAGCACTTTATAGACATGATTATTTAGTTTCAAAACAACTCTGGAAGTATACGGTCCTTCAGAGATGAGAGGAACATGGGAAGTTAAAGGCTTGAGCAGGACCACTAAGATAGTGGTTCTCAACCTTCCTAATGCCTTTAATACAGTTTCACATGTTGTGGTGACCTCTAACCATAAAATTATCTTTGTTGCTATTTCATAACTAAATTTGCTACTGTTATTAATCATCATATAAATATAGAATGTATTTTCATTGTTAGAAATTGAATATAATTAAAGCATAGTGATTAATCACAAAAACTATATAGTTATGTATTGTGAAATATTTATTTCTAATTACAAATAAATGAAATTTTGTCTTGAAGCATGGTGTAGCATGGGTAACAACAGTCTTCACGCCAGACAGACGTGCCTTGAGATGGATAGAGGAGTGGTGTCTCAGTTCCTAAGACCATTGGAAATATGTATTTTTCCATGGTCTTTGGCGACCTCTGTGAAAGGGTTGTTCACTCCCCAAAGGGGTTGCGACCCACAGGTTGAGAACCATTACACTACATGGAATGGAGACTCAGTATTTAGACCAGGGGTCCTCAAACTATGGCCCATGGGCCACATGTGGCCCACCAAGAACATTTAACCGGCCCGCCTGGTGTTTTTGCCGCTGCTGCTGTCCTGCTTAGCAGCCGACTCATCCTGGGCCTGCAGTGAATTTGTTCATAGTTTTATGTTTTTTTAAAACTATATTCCAGCCCTTCAACGGTCTGTTAAAGTTTGAGGACCCCTGATTAGAGCATGATCTGTGGTTAGCAGGGGAGAGGGGAGAAGAGCAGGATAAAGTGTAGACAACCAAGAACGCAAACTAATCTATACACACAGAAACTAAAGTAAAATTTTATTTTAAGAAATCAGCCACTTTTCTAGATGTCAGAAATATAATTATACTTGATTTTTGTAGGTTTATTCATACTTGTTTGGTTATACTATGAGGTGTAGGTAGCACAGGTGTCAAGCAGAAGGAAAGTAAAGTAGTGCTTGAGAACAAAGATTAGGAAGAATTACTTGCACTCTTGGATCGGATGAGGGGAGGCTTCCTGGACAGAGTCTGCATTTGAGTAGACTTTTAAAAGATGGGTAAGTTTTTTGGGTCTAGGCTGATCCCAGTGCGTGAGTCATGGAAAAAGAACTTCAGTCTGTAGTTGGTCTTATGTGAATTCTGGCTATGCCACAGACTAGCTGCTTGATCTGACATAAGTTTTTTTTTTTTGGGGGGGGGCGCGGGGAGGGATCACTGTCCTCTGGTAGTCATGGGAGCTACCCAGCCTTGCTCCTGGAGAGCTGCTGCTGGATTTGAACTGCCAAGCCCATGGGCCGCAGTCCCACACTCAACCACTACGCCATTGGGTCTCAGCCCTGATCTCACATAAGTCATTTCATTTTCTTAAACTCTTGTTTCCTTTGTAAAACTGATATAATCATATCTTCTATTTGGGATTTTGGGGGATTAAATGAAGTATAATGCATGCAAAGTGCTTAGCTGAGTGCCTGGCATGTAGTTGTCATTATTATTAAGCTGTTATCATTGCTATTATTATGGATGGAGAGGCCTTGAGAGGCAGAGGGAGTTTAATCTATTCAGGTTGCCTGACTACATAAACTCTAGTTTTGATTAATGAACTTAGTGAATATATATATGTATATTTATATTTATGATACAATATGAAATTATTACTATTAGATCTGAATTATTCTGAGATTATAGAATTTGTGGCAGTCTGAGAAAGCACCAGTCGTAAGCTTGTGATTTTGTGTTGTTGACTCTCTCTTAAATGTAGAAGCCATTATCATTGGTCAGATTGAAAAGGCAATATACATTTATATAAGATTTTCCATTTTTTCCAAATACTTCCTAATGTGTTATTCAGTTGATCTTCACAAAAGCCCTATGAACCGGAGTTTCCAGGGTCAGAGGAAAAACCTTTATCACTGTGAGTGCTCCAAACAAAGCCCCACATTCTTATTTATATTCTTAAGATTTTTCTTAATTTAATTTCCTCTGTATAGAAGTAGTCAGCATACCTAAATTTACATTGCAACTCTGCTATTTAATAGTTGTGTGATCTTGTAAGTATTGTTTATGAATCTGCCTTGTCTTCAGCTACAAGGTGACACTTTGAACTAAGCAGGATTGTCTGTGATGCTGAATTTATTTTGCTTAGTGATTTATAGGGATTGCTCTGTACATTGTTACAGAAAAAAATGTGTATTACGATGATACTCAAGTCTCGCCCCTAATTGATATCTTATCTGCAAGAGAATATGCTCCTATTTCTAGATTGTCTTTAATGTTTTTATCCTGCTTAGTTGGGAAGAATATGTTTGATAGTGATGTGAAGGATCTATCTTTGGAAAGTCAGGGAGATCAAGGACTGTTTGACAGGTGAATAATAAAACTGAGACTCATCACATATGATTCACTCTAATAATCACTTTCCTGAGACATGTATTCATCTCCTTGGTGTGTCAGAATAAACTTGTACTCTATAGAGTTTTCAGGTCTTGGTAGTGTTGGGCTTCTAACTGCCAAATTAGCAATTTGAAACCACCATCTTTCTCTGCAGGAGAAAGATGAAGCATACGACTCCCATAAAGAGTTACACAGTCGGGCTGAGCCCCGGTGACTTGAGTGGTTGAGTGCGGGACTGCGGCCCGCGGGCTTGGCGGTTCAAATCCAGCGGTGGCTCTCAGGAGCAGCACTGAGTAGCGCCCACGACCACCAGGGGGCAGTGATGCCCCGCCCCCCCCAAAAAAAAAAAAAAAAAAGAGTTACACAGTCTTGGAAATGCAGAGGGGCAGTTTTACATGTCCTTATGATTGCAATGAGGGGGAATCGACTCAAGAGCAGTGAGTTTGGTTTTTTTGAATAGAGCAGATCGTCAGACCTTTCTTAGAAGCACCTTTAGATACATGGTTAGCAAGTATGTATTGAGTGGATGGATGATAATTCTCATCCTAGAACTGTTTGAATAATATCATAGCCCCAAACTTAGCTGTGCCCCAGTACAAGCGTGGATATATAGCAAAAACGTGAATGTTTATTGACTAAAACTTCATTTTTTGGCCATAATAACGTTAGTTTGGATTAGCCCTCCTGCCGTAAACAGCCACACAAAAGGACAGAATATATGAAGTGTGTCTTTTGAGCATTGAGCAGCAGGCAAGGGAACTCCATTAACTGGACCCCATGATTATCCATACGCTCTACTTGAGGGCAGTTTTCTAAACTGGAGCCGAAGCATAACACTGTGACTAGGTATGCAAAGAGGCAGAGAATAGAGTTTAAGAAAGCTGAAATGCCTATAATTTGGTCATTTTTGTCAAAAATACTGTCGCAGTCTAATCTGGTGTCAATTAGAGGCTTAAGAGAGTGTAAGGGTGGAGTCTAGCCTCTTATCTGGAGATAGCCAATGAGACCTCTCAGTGGGCATGGCCTTCTCCTTAGAATTCTGGGAAATCTGGTACTTACTTAGTGGAAGCAGGAGACAATCTCCCATCCTTGGAGACGCTCTAGTGGCAACTCTCACTCCCTTGGAGGCAATTGACTGACAAGGCTGACTTCCTGGTAGGCATCTCTGAGGAGAAACCACATAGGAGCTACCTTAGTGCCCTGAGCTGGACAAATCACATGGATGGACCCAGAACTCTGAAGTTGGAGGAGCCACTTGGAGACGCTGTTAGTGCTGCGATGTTTATAACGCCACTGAATCTAAAAGCATTCTACTCATACTCATACAACTAGTGATAATCTTGCATTCGACGTCATTGCTTGTGTTTTGTGAGTCTGAAGACTTTATACATATGGGCTAATATCGGATTTATGACCTTGGACTGGACTGGGTTGGGATGGTTTTTTTTGGGGAAGCATCACTGCCCTCTGGTGGTGGGAATAGGAGGCCCAGCCTTGCTGCTGGATTTGAACCTCCAACCCAGTGGGCCTCAGTCCCATGCACAACCACTACGCCACCAGGGCTCTCAGCCTGGGATGTTTTCTTAATGTACAGTTGGTCGTTTATAAAACTCTTTCATACACATATGAATGTTTATGAACTTGTTTCTCTAGTCTACCTGGACTAACACAAATACTTATGGAAATGTTCAGACATAACAAAAAGAAAAAAACATTCAGAATCGCTGTCATCTGTCCTTAATAATTATTCATGTATGACCAATCTAATTTCACTTGTACCTTCCTCTTAGCTTCCAACTGGCTTGTTTTTACAAGAAAATTCCAGAAATATATTTTATTTTTAAGTAGCTTAAATCTCTGAAAGCCATGAACCTCCCTCACTTATACTAAGACCCTACACAGTACTATTAACACATTCTAGAAATCATTCTATAATATTTCAAATCATTAAAATTTTAATTTTAGTAGCTTTTAAAAAATTAGTAGCTTTCTTGTTATCTAGTTTTCTCTGTTATACTTAAAATGTGATCAAATTGCAGTGTAAACTTTTAAAGAAATTGACTGTCTCATATGAAATACACTTCTTCACTTGCTGATTTGTCATAGAATTGTATTAAAATAGATAATCTAGATGTAATCTAACGTCTTTGCTGTATAAATGAAGGAATTGAGGCTCAGAGAGGTTATGGAGGTTTATTCAAAATTGACTAGTT
>PVJH01026769.1:0-29588 GCA_004026705.1 Nesogale talazaci
CTCCGAAAGGGGCTCCAGCTGCCCCATTGTTCCCTTTTGCCAGCTCTTTGTACGCATCCCGGCCGGGGCCTGACATTGGGGGATGATTCTCGTTTTAACTCTTAGAACCGGGCCCTCTCTAAGACCTCGGGTGACGCTCTTCATGGAGGACGAGCCTCGCCACAACAGAAGGAAGGACGCTAACCTCCTTTTCCCCTCCTCAGAACCAGCGAGACCCCCAAGAGCTCCACCCACTTCACGGGATCAGACCCCGCCGCCGCCGCAGAACTCCGAGGCGGCCATGGCCAAACCCCAGGTGGCCGTGGCGCCTGTATTAATGTCCAAGCTGTCCGTCAACGCTCCCGAATTTTACCCGTCAGGTTATTCTTCTAACTATACAGTAAGCATTCATTACCATTATTACTGCAAGGATAGGATCATTACCTCCTTGGGCTTTTTTTTTTTTTTTTGGTTTTTTTGCTTTTTTACATTTGCCATAAAGTTACGATGATTTGTGGGACTTGTGAGGAAACCAAACTTTTTCAGGAATAGATTTCCTTAGTTATTATAAGGTCCTGGGGTCCAAGGGCTCAAGTGGAAAATATTTCAAAATGAATATGGTAATATGTGTACAAACATGCTTGATCCAAATGATGTATTGGGTGTTATAAGAGCTGTAAGAGCCCCCAATAAAATAATTGGGGGAAAAAAAAGGTCTTGGGGTATAAGCTTGAATGGACACCTTTTGGGGTATGTTCTGTTCACTGCTGTGTTCTCAGGAAGTTTACAGTCCTGGAAAACTCAAATTTGTTTCCAGGCTTCGTGGATAAGCCTATCGGATAATGAGTAGCCTGTAATCAGGGTAAAGTTGACTTTTGATTTAATTTTACTAGGACCTGGATAGGCATTAGTAACTGGAGGATAGATTAATCGTGGTTTGGCTGCACATGGTGAGGTGGTTGATGGAGAGGCAGAGACGCACTCCTCTGTGTACTTGGGTTTTTGTTTCTAGTGGTTATTGTTTTGTTAAATAAAAGTGCCTTTGGTGGGTCCTTCCTGTTGTGTGCAGAAATGCTATCTAGGCTTTGGATAAAAGTGGAAGAAAATAATTTTTAGATGTACACGTTAGCCCTTGCCTGATTTTCAACCAGAAGGAGAAAGTGCCAAGCCCAGTGGAGCTATGTAGAAAGTGATTTGTCCTGGTAGTAAAATAAATGAATAATAAATGAGTAGTGGGTTCAGAGAAATGGAGTAGGAACCTACCATACCTCACCTCACCTCACCTCACCTCACCCAAGGAGCCTGGGTGATGGAGTAGTGCTTACGAGTTGGCCTGCGACCCACAAGGTCTGCTGTTTGAAACCAGCAGGCGCTCTGCTAGAGAAAGGCGGCTTTCTATGCTGCTAAAGAGTTACTGTCGCAGAAACTCCCAGGGGAATTGCACCCTGCCCTATAGGCTCACCAGGCATTGGCGGCATGGTCCCGAGTGAGTTACCCTTCTCCCTTGCTACTGAGTTGAGTTAGATTCATAGTGACCCTGAATCTTTTGCATACACCCTCTTCTTCATCGTTCCTTAAATATGTTGAAGTATTACAGACTAGGTTCATAGGGGATAGTGGAAAGTTTCACCCAGCGAGTGCTCAGGTGACCAGCATCCACATCATGAAGCAGAACCTTGTCCACACATAAGAAGCTGCTTTGTAATCAAGCGAGGTCCTGTTGCTCAGTGCCTTGGAGTCGGTTCTGACTCACGGCGACTCTGTACGACTAAAGAAGATTCTGCCCGGGCCTGTGCTGTCCTCCCAATTGTTGTGAGGCCTGAGCCCCGTGTGGAAGCCATTGTGGCTGCATCTGCTTGAGGGTCTTCCTCAGTTTTTGCTGACCTTCCACCTCTCCAAACATGGTGCGGGCGGGCTTTCCCAGGAGCATGTCTTCAGTTTGTGAGAATCTTGCTGACTTCGCCTTTAAGGAGCATTCTGGCTGTACTCCTCCCAAGACAGATTTGTTTGTTCCTTCACAGTCCTCTGTGGTTTTTTAAATATTCTTTGCTAACAACATAATTCACATTCTACATTGGTCTTCCTTAACCGTTGTCCGCCTTTGGTAGGTATGTGAGGGGGGTGACATTCGGGTTTGGGTTGGACAGCGAAGCCCCAGTGGTGCCATAGTTAGCACTCAGCTGCGAACCAAGAAGTTGATGATTGAACCCATCAATTACTCCTTAGGTCACAGTAGTTCTCAACCTGTGGGTCACGACCCCTGTGGGGAGTTGAACAACCCTTTCACAGAAGTCGCCTTAGACTATCGGAAAACACATTTCTGATAGTCTTGGGAATCAAGATACCGCTCCTGTAGCTGTCTCCAGGCCGGTCTGCCCACATGCAGATGTGCCCACATACAAATATCCGGCATGAAGATGGTCACCCATTCGACACCATGCTTCAAGACAAGATTTCATTTATATGTCATCAGAAGTAAATATTTTACAATACATGACATATTGTCTTTGCAATTACTGTGCTTTAATTATGTTCAGTTTGTAACAATGAAAATACATCCTACATATCAGATATTTATATTATAATGTATAACAGCAACATTCTAGTTAGGAAGTAGCAATGAAAGTAATTTTATGATTGGGGGTCACCAACATAAGGGACTGTATTAAAGGTAACCACTGCCTTAGGAGAAAGGTGTCAGTTAAGGAAACCCTATGGGGCATTTATTCTGTGTCCTATGCACAGCGAAGATGTCAACTTGATGGCCCTCGGTCACAGTAGTGGCCCTTGATGGGTGGTGTCCTCAATGTAATGGTCTTACTTTTTATAACACTTTGAAGAGGTCACGTAGGGCAGAAGGCAATACGCCGTTTGATATCATGGCTGTTCTTCCATGAGTGTTGATTGTGGATTCAGTTAAAATGAAATTTGTGACAACATCTATCTTTTTTTTTGGGGGGGTGGGCATCACTGCTCTCTGGTGGTGGGAGTAGGAGGCCCAGCCCCACTGCTGGCATTGAACCTCCATCCCAGTGGGCCGCAGTCCCGCGCACAACCACTACGCCACCGGGGCTCAGCCCTCCACCATCATTTTCAAAGCATTCTCTTCCCACTTGAGCCCCCTGATATCAGTTTCCCATTTCTTTGCCTTCTCTTCCCCACCCATCCTCCCTCACAAACCCTTGATAAGTTATAGATTATTTTCATATTTCACATCAGTCCTCCATCACCCCTCCATCACCACTTTTCTGTTGTTCACCCCCCTCTGAGAGGTTATAGGTTGATCCTTGTGATCAATTCTCCCTTTCTCCCCCACCCTCCCCTAATCCTCCTGGTATCTCTGCTCTCATTGCCGACCCTGAAGGGTTTATCGATTCTGGATTCCCTGGGCACACCTTTTCTTGTTACATGTATTAGTTGTACTTGCATATTTTTTCAAAAAAGACTGTACTCCACATTTTAGAAATTACATGCATCGTAAAGTACTTAAGAAAAACTGGAATTAGGCCTGAGCCCTGGTGGCGTAGTGGTAGTGCGCAGGACTGCGGCCCACTAGGACGGAGGTTCAATTCCAGAAGTGGGGCTGGGCCTCCTACTCCCACCATCGGAGAGCAGTGATGCCAAAAAAACCCCAAAAAACCTGGAATTAAAAAAAAAAAGAAGAAAAACTGGGATTAGAAAGGAGAAGTATACATGTAGCAGGAAGAGTAGTTAACTTGAGTTGAAAGGGGGCCATCTGCCATGTAAAGTAGAAATGAGAGCAGCTTGGGCTCTTGCCAGAAACTTCCCTTGGGCTCTGAGAGGGAAAGGGAGCCATTGGAGAGCTGTAAGGAATTGAATAAATGTGGCCTTGTAACAGCCTCAACAACTCCCTATTTGTTTATTCCATGTTGACTTGGACTTGTCTATGGAGAGAAAGGTGCAGTTGTTTTTTTCTTTTTTCACAGTCTCATACCAACTTTTTATAGAGTTGAAGAGACTCTTGGACTATAGTGTGTCATTGTACTGGGTCACGTTTATCCACTTTTCTGAACCACCATCCCCATTGGCCTTCCCTGCTGTTCTATAGTAAATCAGCTTCTCCTGTGTGTAATTCCCTAGACCAGATGGAGAATCAAAACCCCAGGCTCACAGGTGGCTTGCAGGTGTCCGTTCTTTGACCGTTGGTCTTGCACCCACCCACCCCCACATTGCCAACGTTTTTCTACGAGTTTTCTCCCCTTAAGTTACTTCCATGTTTTCTACTACATTCAATACTTGACACCTTCCACATTAATCACTATTCTGCCTCCTAGTGACTGCTCATCCTCTAGTCTGGTCCCCCACCTTGAATTGTATTTGTATTTTTTTGTTGTTAGTTCCCATTAAAGAAAACAAAGAGGCTAAAACAAGCCTCCCAAAACAATCATTTTGAATTAGAGTGGAAGCTTACATATCGGGTTACCATTTTGTATTATACAACGTTAACAATTTATCAGCCCTCCCATTGGCTTGCCTTGCAATCCCCCCTTTTTTTTCCCATTTCCCTTTTGTCAAATAGTATCTTCCCCTTCACCAACTCGACCCCTGTCTACACTGTACTCTCTATTACTTCTCCCACCAAAGTCTGCTTCTATTGATGGAATACCGTATTGGAGCTATTTTTATGATAGTTACTTGTGCTCTTCTGAATCTTAATCTATTGTCCTCTTAACACGTACCATGGTAGACTTTGTCAACCACAGTATCATTTGTTCAGTTAACCAAGTTTGAGTCTCAAAGTACTAGGCCCTGGGCTAGATTCTAGGGATAGGTTCTTAGCCTTTAAAAAGTTTTCATGTTTAAGGAGTAAATATTAAAATGTTTAAATTATAAAACACTATTATTGGTAACACATGCTAATAAAATGTTCCTTAAGATCATCCAATGATGGTTGTAATGGCACAGGGACAGGAACTGCCACTGTTGGATTCAGAAAAGGATGTGGGACAAGGGATATCATTGCTGATGTCAGGTGGGTCTTGGCTTAAAGCAGAGAATAGCTGAAAAATGTTTACTTGTGTTTGATTGACTATGGAGAGGCGTTTGACTGTGTGGACCAAAATAAACTGTGGATAACTTTAAGAAGAATGAGAATTCAGAACACTTCATTGTGCTTATCTGAACTTGTATATGGATCCAGAGGCAGTTGTGTGAACAGAACCGGGGAACACTGCATGGTTTAAAACCAGGAAAGGTGTGCATGGGGGTTGTGTACCTTTCACCAGGATTGTTCAAACTATGCTGAGGATATCATCAGAGAAACTGGACTACACGAAGAAGAATGACGCCTCGGAATGGGAAGCAAGCTTATTAACCTGTGCTATAGATGACACAACTTATTAGCTGGAAGTGAGGAGGACTTGTGAAGCACTGCTGATGAAGTTCAAGGGTCACACCCTTCAGTATGGATTACAACTCAATGTAAGGGAGACCGAAATGCTTATGACTGGACCGGCATCATGGTAAATAGAGAGAAGATTGAAGTTGTCAAGGATTTTATCAGTGCTAATGGAAGCGGTAGTCAAGAGACTAAAAGGTTGCATTAGGTAAATCTGCTAAACTAAACCTCTTTTGAATATTGAAAAGTAAGGATGTTATTTTGAGAACTTAAGACCATTGCATCATGTACACATGAAAGTTGGGCATTTGAATAAAGAAGGTAGAAGAATCAATGCATTTGAATTGTGGTGCTGGAGGAGAATATTTGACTGTCTTGGAAGAAGTATACCCAGAGTGCTCCTTAGAGGCAAGGACTTTGTATTATATACTTTGGACATGTTGTCTTGGGAGCTCAGTCTCTGGAGAAGGACATCGTGCTAGTTAAAGGGGCGCCAAAAAAGAAGAAAACCCGTAGCAAAATGGAATAACACCGTGGCTGCCACAATGGGCTCTGGAGTAGATAATAACAGGACTGTGCAGTACCGAGCAACGTTTCATGCTGTTTTACATAGAGTCACTATCATTTGGAACCAAACAACAGATATTAATATACACTTTTTTTGTTTGTCTCCTTTACTTCTGAGCCTCTGCAGCCATCTTTCTCTTACGGACTTTAACCTGTGAAAATATTTTCCAACATTTGATTTTATGACTAGCTCCTTTGCCACCTTCTTTCATTCATTCATGTGACAGCACTGTCCTCATTCTCCTAACTTGGGATTCAGTCCTCCTCCACTCAGACAGTTCCTGCAGTTCTTTTGTCTACCTCACTTCTCTTAGAATCTGACCATTACCTCTAAGCTAATAATCTCATTCTTCTGAACGAAAAACTGTGCTTCCATTTAGTTGGCTTCTTGAGGAGGGTGATGCCACCCTAAGAAATCAAGACTAGAACATGTTGTTATCTGCACACTTGTTGTGTTCCTACTAGCTTATTGTTCAGGTTAAAAACTTGGTGGTATGTGGACTTTGCTTACTCCAGTATATTGAAGTAAAATAGAATTGCTGCTTTTACCTCGGAAGCTCAGATGACAAAGAGGGTAAGTTCCCAACGTTCAACCACAGGGTCAGGGGTTCAAAGCTACACCCCAAGAAAATGCTCTTGACAGTCAACTCCTGAAGAGATTGATAGCCGATGAAATGCTGTGGAGCAGTCTGCTCGGTTTTATAGTGAAGTTATGAGTTCAAATAAGCTCAACAAGAGTGCTGTCATTTTTTTGTATGTAACCATCTGATTGTTTCCATTCTCACTGTATAGGATTCAGTTCTCGTCTCTAGAGCATATATAGAAAATACCTAGCTTGAAAGTGTTTTTCAGTTGATGTCTCCCTTAATAGCAGTCACTGGGTTCTTTTCGAGAAAAAGAAAGCTAGCAAATGTGTTCCTCAGCTTAGAAGCCATCGACTCCACCCTGAAGACTGAAGAATTTTTACTTGAAAAAAAAATCTCTCTAAAGAATAATGGTGACGGGCTGAGCCCCGGTGGCGTAGTGGTTGTGCGCGGGACTGCGGCCCACTGGGACGGAGGTTCAGTTCCAGCAGTGGGGCTGGGCCTCCTACTCCGACCACCGAGAGCAGTGATGCCCCCCCCAAAAAAACAAGCAAACAAACAAAAAAAGAAGAATGGTGACACTGACCTATGACAGGGATGATTTTAGAGGACATTATACTGCATTGAAATGAGGACACACACTGTGAGACTGCTGTTACCGAAAGAAAAATCCAGATAAAGGTTTCTGTGCTAAAAGAAACGTGCTTTGATAGTTACCGTGGTAGGGAGCTGAAGGGGAAGTAAGAAGCTGGAGAGTCGGCAGGTGTTCTCTCAGGTGCAGGGCAAGATATTACCCTGGGAGCAGGGGAGCGGGGTGGGGATTGGACCAGGTAAGCAATTGAGAGCTTTGAGAAGTTGTTTGAATTGATTCCACAAATGGTGACCGAATATGTAAACCCTCACCTAATTTACAGTAAAAAGCTATTCAGTCATTTTTGGACATAGTGCTAGTTAGTCAATTCTTCACATTTTGTCAACATTTTGGTATTTCTGTTTTGGTTGATTCCTTCCTATTTATTTAATCCCTCTGCTCCCATCCCCCAAACTTTGGGTGGTTTGAAGTAAAGGAGTGATATGATCAGAAATCACAGGACAGATAGTAGACGGGACATGTGACAGCTTGCAAACATGTTAGGAGGCTCTTGTAATCATCTAGGGAAGGAGGGTACTGGAACCAGGGCAGTGCAGGGGTCACACAGCGAGGAGAAGTGACGCCCCCAAGGTCACACACACAAAACACTAAACTCAAACTGCAAAGTCACAATCACTGCTATGAAATTGATGCTGACTCCTGACACCCCTGTAGGACAGGTAGAACTCCTGCAGGTTTCTGAGACTACAATTGTATGGAAGTAAAAAGCCTCGTCTTTCTCACAAAGAGCCCAGGGTAGTTTTGAACTGCTGACCTTGTAGTTAACATAATCCACTGCCCTCTGGTGGTTGTGGCAGCCACCCAGTGCCGCTCCTAAGAGCCACCAGTGGATTTGAACCGCCAAGCCCATGGGCCGCAGCCCCGCACTCAACCACTTATGCCACCAAGGGCTCAGCCCAATATGAGTGATTATTAACAGCTAATTGTGCGTGTAAAAATTTTGGAACTGTGGGAATTGTCAGCATTGCCATCCTGCTAGGTCTCAAGTGAATTATCTCAGCAGCAAAAAGTAGACTCACTACCATCAGGAAGAAAAACTAAGAGCGGAGCACATGGAGCACACCTTTTGGACGCTGAGATTCCTGCAGGCAGAGATCAGGGAGGCAGAAAGCTGTGATGACAGAGGGAAGGTACCAGCAGAGGCCGAGTGGTAGAAGTAGCCCATGGAGCGAGTAAAGCAAAAAAACGCCTTTGAGCAGGAAGCTCACTTGCAAAGTAAGGTGTTTCTATGCACTTAATCACTGAGCTTTGGGATGAGAACAGGAGGTGGACACTGTTTTCACACGTATTTTACAGCACTTGACCTAAGCCTTGGTCTTTTCAAATCACCTCATCTGCATGTGAAAGCTGAATAGTGAATGAACAATTCTTTCTTTTTTTTTGGTGGCATCACTGCCCTGGTGGGAGTAGGAAGCCCAGCCTTGCTCCTGGAGAGCTGCTGCTGGATTTGAACCGTCAACCCTGTTGGCTGCAGTCCCGCACACAACCACTACGCCACCAGGGCTCAGCCAAATGAACAGTTCTTAAAAGAAGAATTGATGGCTTTCAAATACTGGGTTAAAGAATTTTGAATGTGCTATGAATTGTATGTAGGGTCGTTATGAATCAACTGACTCAACAGCATCTAACAACAACATGGTCTGCTAAAAGAAAGGAAATCTGCCAGATTGCTCCTTAGAAGTGAGGACGATGGGACTTAATCTCACAAATTTTGGGCATCAAAGGGGGACCAGGCTCTAGAAAAGGACATTGTGGTTGGCAATAGTCACCCAAAATGAGTAAAATGAATTGACACTGGCTGCAACAGTGGATTCAAACAAAGCAATTATCATAAGACCAGGTAGGTGGTGGTTGAGTCCATTGTACGAAGGACCCCTTTGTGTGGAAACAGACTAAATGGCACCTAACCAGTTTGCAAAGTGCTAATCTGTATTTTAATACGTAGTATAATTTTTGAATGTTAAAGTTCACACATGTGCAGTTAAACATGAAGGAGTCCCTGGGTGGTGCAGATAGTTAAATTCTCTGTTACTAGCTGAAGCCACCCAGAGGTGCTTGGGGAGACAGCCCTGGTGGTCTGCTTCTGAAAGACCCAGCCTTGAAAACTCTGGAGCAGTTCAACTCATAGCCATGACTCTGAGTCACTTGTGACAACAAAACACATTGTCTAATGTATGCATTTATTTACTCGATTTAAGTTTTTAACAATTCATGTATCCTGTATTTCAATAGTTCAGTCATTTCATAAGTTGTAGCCATCACGATAATCAATTCCGGTACATTTCTTCTTCCTTGTACTTGTTGTTAGATCTCCATTTCCTGCCAGCCTCTCCTGTCATGTCCTTTTGAATCAGTGATCCAATTATTTTATCTATTAGTTTACCTAATCTGAGTTTCATATATAGAAAATCATATAAGCTCAAGACTAAAAACAAATGGCCCAATCTCAATGGCACAATAGCCTCTATCAATAACAAAGCAGATATATTAAAAACTGGAACAATTACATGTTGGATCAAGAAGGGAATCACTGACAAGGTGTCACATTTTGATCTTAACTATAATTATGGTATTCCATACTGCAAGGTACCTGTCTGGTTACAAGGCCTTTCTCATCTCTAGTCCATAGTCAGAGGACTCACCAGTGGCTTAATCTGCGTGGGGCCCCGGCAAATGTGTTTTGGGTCTTTTACTGTCTCCCACAGCCTTCTGCAAACCAGATGTTCAGAATTTAAACTATAATACTATTCCATCCTCGGGAGTTGGATCTTATATTGTTTACATGTCATGGATCATGCATGCTGGTGTGCTTTTTCCATGTGGACTCAGCTGATCTCTCATTTAGATGGCTGCTTGCTTTAAGACATGCCTTTAAGATCCCACAGACTGCTTCTCTGATGGCCAAGCACTGTCTGCTTTCCTTACCCCACTTTTGCTACACCATCCATATTTTCGGTAATTGCTTCATAAGGATATGTATTGAGCAGGGCCATGTCATTAGAATTGATTGTTCTTAGATTGGAGCACACAATAAGTGTGAGTTCAAATTCCATGGCTTCTATATGTCCCTGGATCACTTTAAACATGTCATTATTTTTCTGAAAGATATGTTATCCCTATGGAGCATATGTAATTCTATTAATATTACCATTAATTTAGCCACTGATACAGAATTTTAAACTCTTGAAAAAGTGTACATGTTTGGGACAATTATATTAAATGCTTTCATTGGAGGCTCTTACATCTCATCACAATCAATACATTTCTTCCGTTGTGTCAAGCACATTTGTACAACTGCCATCATAATTTCCAAAGCATTTTCTTTCTTCTTGAGCCTTGATATCAGCTCTTCTTCTTTCCCCCTTCCCTCCCATATGAACCCTTGATAAGTTATAGATTATTATTTTCATATCTTACATCATAGGACAGTTTTTTAGACTTGGTTAGTTCATTTGTGCAGATTAATTTAGGTGACTAGACACTGCTTACATTAAGAATTGGAGATAGTTGGGGCTGAGCCCAGGTGGCGTAGTGGTTGAGTGTGGGACTGTGGCCCATTGGCTTGGCGGTTCAAATTCAGCAGCAGCTTTCCGGGCGCAAGGCTGGGTAGCTCCCACTGCCACCAGAGGACAGTGATGCCCTCTCCCCCCCCCCCCCCAAAAAAAAAAAAGAAAACAAACTGGAGATAGAACAAAATGTTTGTTAATGCTCTTTCACAAAGACAGAATCATTCCAGCCTTAGGCTAATGTGCGCATCTCTTATGCTAACCTGCTTTCACAGTTCACAGTGGACAGTCAGCATCTACACTTTGACCTTTCACAGGTCACTGCATCTTTCCAGAAACTCTTTGCCTATATCAGTAAATTTACTAAGAAAGTCAAGTGTGGTAAAGTATGGTTCCATAATCTGTTTGGTTTGATTTTGTCTTCATTTAATACTACGTAGTCTTGGAGGTTTTTCTTTAATGATAGCTACAGATTTCTCGTATTATCTTCCGTGACTGTATGATATTCCATTAAATGGCTAACTGTCATGTATCTCATCAAATTCATGTCCATGAGTTGTGAGAAGGAGTTTTCCTATTTCTTTTTGGCAGTTAAAATCCTTACACTTTGTCAATCATTAAAGGTAGACCAGAGAGGTTAGAGGCATACTTTATTGTTTGTGGAGCCTTGTGTCTTCTCACCGTGATGAGATGCTAGCTGGAAACTGCTTCCTCCAAGGTTGGGTAGAAACCTGGAGGTAGCAGCACAAAGTCTCCAACAGCTGTCTGTATCCCCTGATGGAATTGTGACCCTTAACCCTGTCTCTGGGAATTAACAGACCAGTGACAAACTTAAGTAGGTTTGTTTCCTTTCAACATAAATTATCAAATACCTGTAAGAATATGAAAACATTGCATGATCCTGTGAATTATGTGTCAGTAAACTGTTTAAGAAGAATATGAGAATGGTAAAAACAAATCCTCTTGGCTTCAGCTACATAGAGCCATTCTTTTTTATATATCCCTGACCTTGCCTCTCCCCTCACATTTTGAAGCAAATACTAGATATTATTTTATACTCAGATCGTATTCAATTTTTATGTTGTTATTGTGGTGAAATATGGTTTCAACTTCATCTCTTAAGTGTGATTTGCCCGAGATGAGAAGATGATTCTCTACAAAGCTTAAGGGGAAACACTTTTTTTATATTATCACACTTTGGCTATTGGGCAAGAAATGAAAGTAGCTCAGTGGATTTGATTTTATTGAAACCAAAAACCCCCACTCATGCCACCTTCAAGTTGATTCCAACTCACAGCCACCCTGGGGGTGCCTCTGTGGGTTTGCAAGAGTAGAAACTGGCGTCATCCTTCTCTAAGGAGCCCTCTGATAGTTTTGAACTGGTGACCTTGCGGTTAGCAACCAGGACTCCTCTAACTTTTAAAAGAATGGTCCTTTTTACCACAAAGGAAGGATCTTTAGAGTATTGTTAGAGGATCAGTTTTCCCATCTGTGGGTCGCGACCCTTTTGGGGATCCGAAAGACCCTTTCACGGGCCTCACCTAATTCATAACTACCAAAATGAAGTAACAGCAAAGACAATTTTATGGTGCGGGGTCACTACAGCATGAACTGTATTAAAGGGTTGCGGCATTAGAAAGGTTAAGAAACACTGTGTTAGGGATATCCTAATTTAAAGCTACCTCATATTTGATTTAACCAGTTATGGACTTTTTCCCCCTTTTCGATCTGTAGGAATCTTATGAGGATGGTTGTGAAGATTATCCTACTCTGTCAGACTATGTTCAGGACTTTTTGAATCACCTTACAGAGCAACCTGGCTGTTTTGAAACTGAAATTGAACAGTTTGCAGAGACCCTGAATGGCTGGGTTACCACAGACGACGCTTTGCAAGACCTTGTGGAACTCATCTATCAACAAGTAGGTCACCTGTTAGCATGTGTTGCTCTTCAGGTAGCTGCTTGAAGTCCAAGGATGGTGGCAGCACCTGAGGGAGGGGGGCCAGGGTAACCAATTGTGGGGCGGTGTCCTTTCAAGTATCTGGTGTAAAATTTCTATAATTTGGACAGGCTAAAGCGAGACTGGAGTCCAGACTCACGTCTTTGTGCACACAGAGAGTTGGAAGGCACATGTTCTATTTTTTTTTTTATAGGATTTTCAAGGGTGGGGGTTGGGCTTGGTCTACAGGATCTGTAGTAATATATTGAAGAAGACTGTAGTTTTTCTTTCTTTTTTTTTTGCATCACATGGGAGTAGGAGGCTCAGCCTTTGCTCTGTGGAGGTGGAATCGAACCTCCATCCCAGTGGGCCGCAGTCCCACACACTACCACGACACCACCAGGGCTCAGCCCTCTTTTTTTTTTTTTCTTTATTTTCTTTTTTAGGCATCACTGCCCTCTAGTGGTGGGAGTAGGGGGCCCAGCCTGTGCTCCTCTGGAGCTGAAATTGAACCTCTATCCCAGTAGGCCACAGTCCCGCGCACAACTACTATGCCACCGGAGCTTAGCCCTAAGACTGTAGTTCTTTTAGGTGTTTAAATTAGGTAGCATTATTGGAGAAAGAGATTATGGGATATCTTTAATGGTTCTTAAATGAGTCTTCTTTTTTTTAAAAATCGATAAAATATTTTCAGTGTAAGGGCTGAGCGCCTGTGGCGTAGTGGTTGTGCGCGGGACTGCGGCCCACTGGGACGGAGGTTCAATTCCAGTAGTGGGGCTGGGCCTCCTACTCCCACCACCGGAGAGCAGTGATGCCCAAAAAAAAAAAAAAAAAAAAAAATATTTTCAGTGTTATCGTTTCCACTTACCTTTATTTTCTTTTGGAGTCCTTGGGTGATAAAAAGCCTGGTGACTGGCTTCTAAACAATTGGCCATTGAGACATATGTTTCCCATGTGTCCTCATCGGTGACTATTTTTAACCTTTAAAATTTCCAAGGATTTACATCTTAATTCCTTGAGAATCTAAATATCTAATATGAGTCCAGATTGTGGTTCTTCACAGTTAAAGGCCGGGTTTGGATGTCAGTGTACTGGTCATTGATAGATAAATAGGGGGAAAGGAAGCCCTGGTGGCACTTCGCTTTAGGTGTTGGGCTGATTAGCCACAAAGTTGTCTGATCAAACACGCCAGCAGTCTGCAAGCTTCAGAAATCCAAGAAGGAGTTCTATTCTGCCCTGTAGGGGCGATGTGAGTTGAAATTGAGTAGGTGGTCATGGTAAGGGAAAAAGGTACAGTAGGTACTGATAGATTTTGAAGACTTTCATGCAAGACTGGCAAAAACAAGATAGAACAAATATGAATTGAGGGCTTGTGAAGTCTTTAGTGTAATAAAAAATAACTCAAGTACTCAGAAGAGTACTTGTGTTGTGATAGCAAATTCTCTTTACCTGTCTCGAGTGGCTGCTTTTCCAAGTGGCTTTGAACTGTTACTAGCCCCTCAGAAAATCTGACCAACTCTCAAGTTTCAGGAAATTGCCCGAGATCTCACAAAGACAGGGCCACTATCTATCCTGATTCTTCCTTTCTGTGTTGCAATGAACTGGAAAGCAATATGAGATAAGAAAATGGAAGCATTGTGTGTACTTCTCTCTGCTCTTTTTGGTTTCTCCTCTCAGTTTGGGGGTACATGCCTGGTCCTAGATTTCAGGATTAGGGAGGAGTATAAACTGACAAGTTAACAACTGTTTCTGGGGTTGTCCCCAAAGGAATTCCTTTTTTTTTTTTTTTCCTTTACAGGCTAAAAGGAATTCTTAAATAGTAGTTGGTACCATTTAAAGTTGAGCATTTTGTTGTCTATGACATAGTGGTTACAGTAGCAATGTTGCAGTCATGCGACAGGCTTGACTGGAGTTAGGGCAGAGGCCCCAAGAAAATCACCCTTGATAAGATGAGCACACTCTGTGTTTGAAGATACTGAGAAGACAAACATAAGCTAGTGAGTAGGAATGCATCTGTGAGAGGTGTATAAAAACAAAACAAAAAAATAAATCTGGGGAAAGCGAAGCTATGCGCGAAAGGTGTAGTTCAGCTTTAAATGGAAAAACGAAATAATAACCATGGTAAGCCTTACTAGTTAGTGCACGGAGTGGGAAGGGGCAGTATGTGGAGTCAGGATAGTGGAAAGCCGTATAAAAGCTAAGTGCTCATCTTCCATAGTGGGAAATCAGTAAGAAAGACCATCGAGTCAGAAAAACTTACAGGAAACTAGGCAATGCCCTTGGGGTGTGTGTGTGTGTGTCTTGTTCAACATTATTGGGCCTTCAAAAAATTAATGGGCAATTGAAATGAAAAGATAATGAATTTTGGGCGCAGCCCTGGTAGGCGTAGTGGTTGTGCACGGGACTGTGGCCCACTGGGATGGAGGTTCAATTCCAGCTCATAGGAGCAAAGACTGAGCCTCCTACTCCCACCACCAGAGGGCAGTGATGCCTAAAAAAAAAGAAAAAAAAGATAATGAATTTTTCCTACAAACTTGAAGATACCCTCCTCCCCCCCCCCCCCTTGTGTGTGCTCAGGAAAAAACAAGTCTTCTTTAATGACATACTTACAAGGTCTAGAAACTAATGGGAGGAAAGGGGTGAATTAATGTCAGGTCCTCTAAGCACTTGACATATACTTAATTCATTTGAATTTAAGGAATTGAGAATAGATTGTCTATAGGGGCACACAGAGGTGGTTTGACTCAGCCTAAGGTCACCACAGGTATTAAGTGGAATCAACCACATGTGAGGCTAGAAGCACTAGGCCATTTGTTAGACATAGACTGGTCAACTATTTTTATAACCTTGGTAGTTTCCTCACCTCTTAAAAGGGTCTTTGTCTTGCCTAATCATGGTGTTCTCTACAATTTTTTCTGTAAAACCTATGATTAAGGGCTGAGCCCCGGTGGCGTAGTGGTTGTGCGCGGAACTGCGGCCCACTGGGACGGAGGTTCAATTCCAGCAGTGGGACTGGGCCTCCTACTCCCACCGCCGGAGAGCAGTGATGCCCCCCAAAAAAAACCAAACCTATGATTAAAAGTAAACTTGGTGTGATTTTTGACTATATTACCCAGTTGTTGATCTGTACTATTTTTTTCAATGTCATATTCCTTTTTATTTGTGGGCATCACTGCCTCTGGTGGTCGTGGGCACTACCCAGTGCTGCTCCTGAAAGCTGCCGCTGGATTTGAACCGCCAAGCCCGCGGGCCGCAGTCCCGCACTCAACCACTTAGACCACCGGGGCTCAGCCCTTCAATGTTATATTCTTAAAAGTAACTTGCCTAATTGGATTTTTCTTTACCTTCAGTGGTTTTGCTTTTTAGTATTCTTTAGACTAGTGGTTCTGAACCTGTGGTTTGTGCTACCCCTTTGGGATTTGAACAACCCTATCACCGGGGTCGCTCGATTCATAATAGTAGCAAAATAACAGTTATGAAGTAGCAGTGAAAACAATATGGTGGGTGGGGGGGTCACCACTATGAGGAACTGTATTAAAGGGTTGTGGCATTAGCAAGGTTGAGAACCACTGCTTTAGATGTTAGTCTTTTGTGCCTGGTAGCATTAATTCCATCTTTAAGAATTAAGAAAAACGGGGGCTGAACCCTGGTGGCATAGTGGTTGTGCACAGGCCTGCGGCCCACTGGGTTGACGGTTCAAATCCAGCAGCGGCTGTCCAGGACCAAGGCTGGGCCTCCTACTCCCACCAGAAGGCAGTGATGGCCCCCGCCCCCCCAAAACAAAACAAAAGAATTAAGAAAAACAAAAACAAAAAAAATTAAACAGACTCAGGAAGTTTAGTGGTAGAAAGCAAGAGACCTGAAATTGTGTTTTAGACTAGTAGGCCTCAAAGTCTGTTTTCCTACCCTTTAGAATGAAATATGTTATCTGGTATTATTGTCCCTAAAACCTTTTATTATTAATTAGATGGGGGGTTTATATTTCAGATTGACAAATTTCTTCTCATTCAGAATTCTTGCTGTGCAAATGAGTACATGCATATATTTTGTGCAAAGATGACATGGAATAACATGGTCTATTGATTTGCTTTCTGGTGCCAAGGAAAATGCTGAAAGCACTTGCCCTAAATATTCGTACTTTGTACTTTTGATTCTTGGTTTAAAGTTGGGAGGGAGAAGGAAATTGATTTCTATATTATTAATAGTTAGACTTTTCTTGATAAAATAGTCAGTTGTGAGAGTGCTGCTGTAATAACTAGATATATTGTGTCATGTGAAACTCTTTTCTTTTTGAAAGGCCACATCTATCCCTAACTTCTCCTATATGGGAGCTCGTCTGTGCAACTACCTGTCGCATCACCTGACGATTAGCCCACAGAGTGGCAACTTCCGCCAGTTGTTACTTCAAAGGTCAGTTTGAGTATTTGAAATTAATAACTAATAAATGTGCTAGAATTTGGCTATTATCTAAAGATGGTACATAGTCGAGAGCTGCAGAGGCAGGCAGGGCAGACCATTCTTCATGTCAGTATGTTTTTTTTCTGTTATGTCTTTACCTTTGGCTTTGCTTTTTCTAAAGATTCTTTTAAGTGGCCATGTACGTATTTTCTCGTCCTGTCCATTCCAGTAAGGATATCAGTTTATTTCTTTTTTGTTTTTAGTTTATTTCTTTGCACTTTTTCATATACTACTCTTTTGAATAGTCTATTTTTTGTCGATAGATTCAATTTGCCACTTTTATCATGCTGCATCTTTTATAAATTTGGTTTGAGTTCTGTACGGTTGCCATGTCCTCTTGATTGCTGCCAGTTCTGTTTTGTTACCATACTATTCAATTACTTTAGTCCTCAGTCCTTTAGATTTATTCTGGTTGCTTTTTCTTCCTTTTTTTTTTTTTTTTCTCTTTTTTTTCTTTTTTCAAGTGTAGAATCTTTGCTGTTCTTTCATGCTGCTTTTTCCCGAGTAAACTTCAGAATCAGCATGTGAAATTACACAGATAATACTGCTGGTACTTGTAAGGACTTTGGGGTTGAATTCATAAGCTTATTTGGAGCGAATTAATTTTTTCCATGTTATGGTGTCTTATCCAATAACCAGGTTATTGGATTTCTGTGGAGTACTTTTAGAGGTCTTATATTTTGTTAAGAACTTTCTATTAGTCTTGAAAGACACTTGTAATGGTTGCAGGTTATTTCTTGGAACCTAATTGACTCAAATTGGACCCAGAAGACATTTGAAACTTAAGTTTTTGATGAAGGTACATGCCTAAAATAAGGAGATGTCCACAAAGATGGGCTCTTGTCTCCTTATAAAAACTCCAAGTATATCAAAGAATTAAATAAAAATGAAGCGACATATACCAGAGAGGGAGGAGGTTGGCACACACAAAAATCTTTGGTTGGTGAAACCTTTCTATGCGAGGGATGCTAACCAGAGACCCTTAAACTGAAGATTGATACATTTAATTCACATACAGTGTTGTATGTGGTCGAGTTTTTTCCCACTCATGGTGACTTTATAGATTCTATTTTAACCCACACCTGCTACCCTTGATTTGATTCTGACTCAGGAAAGTAGAATTTTCTCTGGAGGTTTCTGAGGCTGAAGTCTTTACGAAGGTAGGAAGCCTTATCTTTCTCCCACAAGAATGACTGGTGCTTTCAAACTGCTGACCTTCGGTTTAGCAGCCCAACTCATAACCCACCATGCCAAAAGAAAACTAGAGAACATTTACAGCACATGACAGCTGATTTCTGTAATGCAAAGAGATATCCTTAGTCTTCAGTAAGCTAAGAACAAACTAGTGTCTTAATAAAAAAAATGTTTGGAGTAGCTCTGAATAGATATGGTTCGGGGAAAAAAAATTAACTTACTGTTTGGTAGGCTCCTAACTGCAATGGCAGTTGGAAACCACTAGCTGCTCCACAGGATAAAGATGAGGCTTTCTAGTCTCATAAAGGTTTGTTGTCTCAGGAACCTATGGACAGTTCTACTCTGTCTCATTAAAGAGATGCATTTATAGCTTCTGAAAATACACAAAGGAGTACTTTTAGAGGTTCAGATGGCGGAAAGGGTCACTGGTATCCATTAGTGCTGCTTGCTGTGCCTTAGAACCACTTAAAACATTAAAATGAAACTCATTCCCATGGAGTTTATTCTGACTCATAGTGATCTGATAAGTTAAAGTGGAACTATTCCTTAAGGTCTCGGAGACTTTAAATCTTCACAGAAACAGACAACCTCATTTTTCTCCCATAGAGCAGCCAGAGGATTTGAACTCCTAACCTTTTGGTTTAACCCACCATTTAACTCAGAACCCAGCCAGGTCCCTGGAGCCACTTGAGACTTAAAATAGGACTCTGACCCTACCCTCACCTTTAGGATTTCCATGTAATTGGTTGAGCTTAGAGTCTGGGCATGGCCTTTTAAACTGCCCCCATGCAACTGTGATGGAGAATTACCCATCTGGTCCTCTGACTCCTTTACCTTGTGTGTGTAGTTATAGGCTGTGGTTCTGTCAAAGATGACAAAGGAAGCTGTGAGTGGTACAACAAACCAAAAACCCCACAGCTGCTGAATTGATTCAGACTCATAGCAAGCCTGTGAAAGAGTAGAGCTGCATCCTCAGGTCCTCAAGGCTGCAGTCTTTGACAAAAACCACATCTGTCTCCCACAGCGCCTGCTGAGTGTATGTGTGTGTGTACAAAAATAGGAAGTTACCTCACTCTTCTCTTCGCTTTTAGTGATATTACAAGGACAGTATAGATAATTTTTTTCTTTATTCTTCTATTTTAACCTTTCTGAAATGAGCATATATTGTTTTTGTAATTGGAGATCTTTAACTTTAAAAGTTGTAGTGGCTTTCCTTCTCACCTAAATAATCATTCATGTACAGAAGTAGGAATTGAATCTTGTACATACCTGGTCATACGCAACATTGTTGTTGCTTTTAGATGCATGGAGTCCATTCTCACTCAGTGATCCCTTGTATATAGAACAGAACACTATCCCATTCTGTGCCATCCTTATAATTGTTCTTTGTGTGTGTGTGTGGGGGGGGGGGGTATCACTACCCTGGTGGGAGTAGGCAGCCCAGTCCAGCCTTGCTCCTGGAGAGCTGCTGTTGGATTTGAACCATCAACCCTGTGGGCTGCAGTCCTGCACAGCCACTGTGTCAATCCACTTTGTTGAGAGCCTTCTTCTTTTTCTCTGCCCCATTACTTTTCCAAACATGATGTCCATCCTTTTCAAGGGACTTGTCTCTCCTGATTCAAAGTATGTGAGACAAAGTCTTGCCACCCTCACTTCTAAGGAACATTCTGGCTATACTGTCCAAGGGAGATTCGACTGTCTCCCTGGCAGTCCATACACTGTTTTTAACCACTTTCCATATCCCAGTGTACCCTCTAAGAGTCATAGCCTTGGCATTTACAAAACCAAAAGGTCATTTCATCCAAGTACTAAGTGCAGAGTTGTAAGGGCGAGACCAAAGAAAGGAGAGCAGCCTAAACAGTGCTTGGGTAACCGTGTTGGCATTAATTAACAGAGTCTTTCCATTATTAACTAGGGTGTGCTATTTATAGATGTCGAGACTTTTCTGATAGGGCACTAATTTAATACATGTACAGAGTAATATCTTACTGTAACTCACTTAAGAAAAGTTACATGTTTGATCTAGCTTTCTCAGGATTAGAATTAACCATAGGCGCAATAAGATGTACTGGGTATATGTTTGGGTTATGAAACTTATGCAATATAAATAAAGTCTTGGCAAAATGTGATTTCTCTCTTTTTTTTTAAATCTGTTTTTTAAACAAAAACACAAAATCCAAACTCCCTCGTGTTGAGTCATTCTGACTCATAGTGACCTTAAAGGATAGGATATAATAGCCCTTATGAGGTTTCTGAGAGTATAACTTCGTGGAAGTAGAAAAGCTCATCTTTGTCTTATGGTGTGTGTGGCTGGTAGTTTCAAACTGCTGACCTTGTGGTTAGCCGCTCAATGAGTAATCACTGTGCCACCAGAGCTTCTTTTAAACAAAGCCAACCTAAGCTGGGGCTTTGTGTATAGAAGTCATTTAGTTTCCACAGACATCTTCTCTGGAAAAAACTGCCATAATCAGTTTTAGAAAATAACTTTCCCACCAATTTATCAATAAGCTCTGAGAAGTGGGCTGTTGCTGCTGTTAGCTGTGTGGAGCAGATGGACCAAGAGGGATGAAAGAAAGCAAAGGAAAAGTACAGTATATACTTGAGTATAAGCCAATCCAATTATCAGCCAAGGCACCTAATTTTAAAAGCTAAATTTCATTAAACAAAAACTGCGTTAAAAATGTGCTAGACACCAGCCTGTCCAGACACAACCACTATAGATAAAGTGGGTGCATAAACAAATGTGAAGAAAGCTGATGGTGCCCGACTATCAAAAGATACAGTATCTGGGGTTTTAAAGGCTGGAAGATAAATAAGTGGCCATCTAGCCAAGAAACAACAAAACCCATATGGAAGAAGCACAGCAGTCTGTGTGATCACAAGGTGTCGAAGGGATCTGGTATCAGGCATCCAAGAACAAAAAAGTCATATTGTGAATAAGCGGGAGTGCAGAGTGGGGACCCAAAGCCCATCTGTAGGTAACGCGACATCCCCTACAGAAGAGTCAGAAGAGCCAGTCAGGATCAGTGTATCAATGATGAAGCATAAAACTTTTTTCTAGTTCTTAAGTGCTTCCTCCCCCTACCCCACACTATCATGATTCCAATTCTACCTGACAAATCCGGCTGGACTGGAGGATGTACACAGGTACAGAGAGGAAATGGAAACACAGGGAGTCCAGGACAGAAGAACCACCCCCAGGACCAGTGGTGAGAAGGGCGATACTGGGAGGAAGGTGGAGGGAAAAGGGGGAAAGAGCACACACACACACACACACACACACACACACACACACACACACATATAAAAGGGAGAACAGATTACAAGCATCTACATATAGCCCCTTCTGTGAGGGAGAGACAGTGGAGTAGTGGGTGAAGGGAGATGTTGGACGGTTTAAGATGATAAAATAATAATTTATAAATTATCAAAGGTTCTTGAGGAAACAGGGAGGGAGGGGGAAAATGAGCGGATACCCTGAGCTCAAGTAGAAAGCAAATGCTTTGAGAATGATGAGGGAAACAAATGTGCAAAAATGCTTGACATTTACATGGATGTGTGGATTGTGGTAAGAGTTGTTGGAGCCCTCAATAAAATGATTTAATTTTTAAAAATGTGCTGGGAACTCGGCTTATACTCAAGTATATGTGCTAGTTAAAATATAGTATTTCCATTGGAAATAGAACATATGTGAATCTGAAAGAAAGAAAATATTAAAAACTAGAACAGCTCTAAAATGGGTCAAAAGGGAGATCAAATGATAAAGTGTTAGGTCTGAGCCCTGGTGGCGTAGTGGTTGGGCGCGGGACTGCAACCCCTGGGCTTGGTTCAAATCCAGCCGCGGCTCTCTGGAGCAGCGCTGAGTAGCTCCCACGATCACCAGAGGGCAGTGATGCCCCCGCCCGCGCCCCCCCCCCCCCCAAAAAAAAAAAACAACAAGAAAGAAATCAGGATGTACTTGCCTCTGTATTGTTTGCAGACGCCAAAAGGACAATTTATCTTGTTTGGCTATTTAAAAAGCAGAGCATTGTAAACTTATAAAAAGTTTGTCTTTCTTAGATGTCGAACCGAATATGAAGCGAAAGATCAAGCTGCCAAAGGGGATGAAGAGACTCGAAAACGATTTCACGCATTTGTCCTCTTTCTGGGAGAGCTGTATCTTAATCTGGAGGTGAGGATAACGTTTTCTGTTGTGAGATCCTGAACAAGGCCTGAGGACGTGTACTCACTGTGTGTTCGCTGTTAGTGGAGGAGAAAGAACAAACCGCTCAGTACCTCCTCAGGGTCATTACTACTTTTTTTGGGCATCACAGCCTACTCGTGCATTTAGGACTTGACAGTGGTGGCTCAAGGTAACCAACTCAGCAGAAGGAGAGAGGCTGTCACCGTGATTCACAGTTCTTTGGTTTATATATTCATCTTCTACATAAAGTCTTTGTATAAGACTTACATCTAAACATGTATAAAATAGGGCTATTCTTGAGTATGACTTTGTTAGCAGGCAGTGTAAGTGTTGAAAGGATTTTTTTTTTGACCAGTAAATACCAGAGGTTTATACCTTCTTAAAGCCTGATTTGATGAAGTAATATAAACACCATTGAAGAGACATAATATCAAATATGCATCTTAGTGCATGTGAAAGATCTTTGTCCAATCCAGAGTATAATTTACTATCCTACTTTGTTTTTTAAAAACCACAGGTGAGCTTATTTTTTTAATGTTCATGTCTTATTTTTTTAGTCTTCATTTTACATAAACCAAAATAAGAGCACCAGTCAAAAGTTATATGCTCAAATGAAGAGTAATTGTAGAAATGCCCTTGTATTTTCTGTATGGAAGTAATAATACTAGGTCTGTAGGGGATATAAAGATATCTGGCTTCTGGACATAAAATTCTTCTGGCAGGAAATGCAAAATGGAGTGTTTTATATACTATTCAAAGTCTGAACAAAATGCTGTGAGGTTAAAGAAGTTTATAATTGATTAAAGAATATTTATTAGTCAGATGGAGTGCCAAGGATATACTTTGGGGCCAGGTTATTGGCACTCCATCTGAGTCAAGCAGGGGTTACTAGGAGGTCTAGGAGGTCAACTACAGACCTTGAACTTTATACAGGTTTTTATATTGCTGTTATTTTTATTATTTTGTTACATATTGTATAGTACATTGAGGAGGTTTCTTGCTGTTGTTATTGTTTTATTTGCCTCAGTTGCTCCATTTTAGGAGACCTTTTTTGTACATATTGTTACCTCTGCAGGTCTATCTAGACAAGATAGACTGGACAAAGAGGTTGGAGGCGGAAATGACAAAACTGATGGTTCCAGGGTAGGGGACATTGAAGAGGGGGAGAAGGGGGAAAGGTGGTGATGTCGACCAGCCCAGGAAAAAGGGAATAACAATTGATACAAATTCAGGGACAAGGTGAGTGAGAGAAGGCCGCTAGGGATTGATTAAGACTAATGTAACAGAAAATACTGAAACCCAAATGGAGACTGAGCATGATAGTGGGACAAGAGGGAAGCAAATGGAAATAGAGGAAGGAACTGGGGGATAATGGGCATTTATAGAGGTTCAAATACAGGTATGTACATAGGGGCATATATTTATAAGTGAGGATGGGGAAAGAGATTAACGTGCATACTTAAGGGATTAGTCGTAGGACAACAGATGGGCATTGAACTTCCACTCAAGTACCTCCTCGGTTCAAAAACACTTTGTTCTATTAAATTGGCATTCCAAGATGCTCACCTTTCCGACGTGATCACTGAAGACAAGTGCGTGCATAAGCAAAGGTGGTGAAGAAAGCTGATGGTGCCCGGCTATCAAAAGATGGAATGTCTGGGGTCTTAAAGGCTTGAAAGTAAACAACCAGCCATCTAGCTCAGAAGCAACAAAGCCCACATGGAAGAAGCACACTAGCGTGTGGACTCATGAGGTGACAAAGGATTAGATAGCAGGCTTCACGAACTTAAAAGCTTAACATTGTGTGCTCACTTTCCTGATAGGATCGCTGAGGACAAATGTGTGCATAAGCTAATGTGGTGAAGAAAGCTGATGGTGCCTGGCTACCAAAAGATGTAGCGTCTGGGGTCTTAAAGGCCTGAGTAAACAAGCGGCCATTCAGCTCAGAAGCTGAATGGAAGAAGCACACCAACCTGTGTGATCACGAGGTGGTGAAGGGATCTGGTGTCAGGCATCAAAGAGCTAAAATTATATTATTATTAATGAGGGGGAGTATAGATTGGGGACCCAAAACCCATCAATAGGTGAGGTCACTTCCTCTTGCAGAGGGGTTACAAGGAGGAGATAAGCCAGTTAAGATACAGGGTAGTAGCATTGAAATATGCAACCTTCCTCTAGTTCCCAAATGCTGCCTCCCACCCACCATCATGACCCCAATTCTACCGCATAAATCCAGCTAGACCAGGAGATGTACAGTGAAGTTGGAAACATGGGAAACTTAAGATAGATGATCCATCAAGACCAGTAATAGGAGTGGTAATACCAGGAGGGTGGCGGGATGGAGGAATTGAAAGGGAGAACCAACTTCAGGGATCTATACGTAGTCTCCTCTTCTGGGACACGGACAACAGGGAAGTGAGTGTTGTACAGTGTACAGGATGAAAAAAATAACAATTTGTAAATTATTAAGGGTTCAAGGGGAAGGGGGGGGAGGAAGGGTAATATGGGGAGCTGATACTGGGGCCCTGGAGGGAGGGAGGATGTTTTGAGAGTGATGATGGCATTGGGTGTGTAAATGTGGCCTGCATACAATTGATGTTGTTAGGGATTGTGATGGGAGTTGTATGGGCCCCCAATAAAATGATTCATTAAAAAGGTGGGGAGGTTAAGGAGGAGCTTTTTTTTTTTTTAAAGAGGAGCTTGTACCAAGGGCTCAAGTGGAAAATGTTTGGAAATGTATGTGCAGCATGTGTACAAATGTGCTTGATACAAATGATGTATTGAATGTTGTAGTAGCTGTAAGAGCCCCCAATAAAATTATTAAAAAAAAGAATACTTATTAAGCAATAGCTTTTAAATGGGCTTGTATTATTCTGACCATATGTTATATATGATAAATGTACATTAAATTTTACCTCAGTGTAATAGTTTTTTTAGGACTGGCATATAAAGTAGTTCTAATAAAGTAATTTTGAACGTAAAATTTTATTAACTTGTGTATAAGTGATTCTAATTATGTCAAGATAGCAGTATAGTTGCTGAATCCCGGTGGTGTAGTGGTTGTGCGTGGGACTGTGGCCCACTGGGTTGGAGGTTCAAATCCAGCAGCAGCTCTCCAAGAGCAAGGTTGGGCCTCCTACTCGCACCACCAGGGCGGTGACGCCAGAAAAAAAAAAAAGATAGCAGTATAGTCCTATGATTTTTGTATTACATCGTGACATGACTTCTTTTAATTTTCTTCTGTCCCCAAGATCAAAGGGACAAATGGACAAGTCACAAGAGCAGATATTCTACAGATTGGTCTTCGAGAATTGCTGAACGCTCTCTTTTCCAAACCTGTGGATGACAACTTAATTTGTGCAGTAAAATTACTCAAAGTAAGTTTCACATTTCCCCCCTCCAAACTTAGCTGGTTTACCCTTTTAATAAAGTAGACAAAGAAGGGAAAGTGTGTATAAATACACGAATTCAAGATAAACTTACCTCTTTAAATATTCTCTTTCAAGTTCAATATTGCTCTTGAACTTATGTACTGGTGAAAATAGATGCTTGCTGTTTAAACAAAATGCAAAATTAGGAAGTAGAAGTCCTTCACACACATCCCTGTACGCCTCCCTGTCGAGGTTTGTCTGTGTAGGCTCAGAAATGCTGTCTTCTGGAATAGCTTGCTTTCTTTCCACTTACCCGATGTTGGATCTTTGCATGTCAACACGAGCAGATCTCCCAGTTGATTTAGTAGTTTTTCAGTATTCCTTTGTACACACGTGCATTACTTAGCTGTTCTGTTGAACATCTGGATTGTTTTTATTTACTCTTTACAGCACTTTTTTTTTTTTGCGGTGGGTGGGGGGGAGGGCATCCCTGCCTCTGGTGGTCGTGGGTGCTACCCAGTGCTGCTCCTGAGAGCCGCTGCTGGATCTGAACCGCCAAGCCCTCGGGCAGCAGTCCCGCACTCAACCACTTACACCACTGGGGCTCAGCCCCTCTTTACAGCACTTTTAATCATCTTATGTCATCTTTTTATATGTATCTTTATGTTTAATCTAGATCTTTCTGTAGGTGAAATCCCTGCGCGGTGAGTCAACAAGCATTTGGACTTTAAATGGATAAGCGATGCTGAAGTTCTCTCTCAGGCTGAGCTAGTGTTTATTAGTCTCTGTCAATGACATCATGTTTACATCCTTAAATCTCCCTTCACCTCAGTTGTTGACACCACAACGAGTATATTTATTGCCTACTGCCCATTCTCCCTTGTAGTCTGGTTTGTTTTGGTGGTTTTTTTGATAGTCTGTTTTTTGACTCTTAATTTTACATCTTGTAACTTTTACCTTACAACTCTGATATTGTACATATCTACTTTTAAAAAAATTTAGGCCTTTTTACTGATTTTACTGAGGATAGAGGTTCTCAAAATTGTGTTGTCAGGACCTCGTTATTCTCTAAAATGAAGTAGTAGGGAGCCCCAGTGGCGTAAGTGGTTGAGTGCGGGACTGTGGCCCATAGGCTTGGCGGTTCAAATCCGGCGGCGGCACTCAGGAGCAGCACTGGGTAGCGCCCACGAGCACCAGAGGGCAGTGATGCCTCCCCCCCCCCCCCAAAAAAAAAAAAAAGTAAATAAAATGAAGTAGTAGGGCTTTTGTTCATATGGACTTCATCTAACATCTGTGTTTGCAAAATAGTTAAAAATTTTTATTAAGTTGCTAAAAAACTTTAAAAAAGTAATTGTTTCTAAACAGAAGAATAATGGAGCAGAGTAATACTTTACGCGTTGCAAACTTACTCAGTTGCCTGCCTTCATTCTTGGTATTCTTTATTTTTTTCAATTCTTACATCTGCTTCTACCCTATTTTAATATGTCATTTTGGTTGAATTACTTGGTTGAAGAAAATCTGGATTCATACACATCTGTAGTTGGAAGAAAGAGTATTTCAATTATCTCTTCACTTACTTGTGGATGCTTTTTATTGATAGGACAACAAAACTGAAATTGTGTTTCTATAAGGATAGTTGCAGTGTAGAATCATGTCAGTGAGAACTTTTCATACTGTGACTTTAAAACCCTGTGACTTATTTTGCTATTTTAATACATTTATTTCCTGTGCATCATTTTGTAACATCCTGCATTGACAATTTGGAAAATAATCCATTGAGTTTTGTCGATTTTCTAAGTGTTGTGTATAAAATTATTAGACAATATTTTTTAAATGTAACTTTGATATCCCCAGTCTATTAAAAAAGGCTTACATTTCGGGAAACCTGATAGACTTACTGTGTTTGATACAAATTCTCCAAGACTAATTTTTTTTTCTGAAGGCTTGAATTTTTATCGTTGGTGGTGAATACTATGAGAAGGTTTTCTCCTGGTGACACAACTATTCCCAAGGGTTTTGATTTTGTCAAGGTATTGCTAGGGGAAGAATGGGATGCAAAAAACCATGATTAAAATTCTCAGCCTGTTGTCACCGTACAGAGAGTACAAGTCATTGCCAAGGTAGCAAGTCTAGTTTTTAAATTTTGTTAGCAGTTCCTTAATTAAGTTTCTCTTGGTCAAGAAAAGGGTGGAGGTGCCTACATATTAAATGGTAGGCAGAAAATAGTTAGGAATATCTCTTTTGACTTACTGAATTCATTTTGAATGAAGAATGCCTAAATTGCTACTAATATCTTTCTTAGAATTTCTGTCCTCTTGAATTCCTCACTTTACTAACACCTGCCTTTTTAGTTGACAGGGTCTGTTTTGGAAGATGCCTGGAAGGAGAAAGGAAAACCTGATATGGAAGAAATTATTCAGAGAATTGAAAATGTTGTCCTAGATGCAAATTGCAGCAGGTGGGAAAAGTAACCAATGTAGACAGCCACTAAATTTCAATTTCTTAACTTTTCTTTGGGGTTGTTTTTTAATCTGTTGTGCTTCACCAGAAAAAGTGAAATCTTACAGACCTTCTGAGATTTTTTTTTTTTAACGTGTTGTTTTTTAGCTATGGCTTCTGCTCACTGGCCATTCTGTTGAATTATACTCATCAACTGAAATGCTCATCAACTAAGGTTTCTATAGAGTAAGTTTTTTATATAGTAAGATCAGTCCACTGCTTCAGATTTGTTCAATATATAAGTACAGTGAGATAAAAAACGTATGAAGGATAACCACTCTTGTCAGGGTCATATATTCTACAGTTACATAGAACTAATTTAAGTCTGTTCAAATAAATTTTTGACTTTTGGGAAAAATCATAGCATTGGCTATGCATTTTAAATTGAAGAAGTACAATCTTAGGGTCTTGGAAGGTACTGGAACATTGTAACTCCTTTTCAACTTGTTTTCAGAGACGTCAAGCAGATGCTCTTGAAGCTCGTTGAACTCCGGTCCAGTAACTGGGGTAGAGTCCATGCAACTTCCACATATAGAGAAGCAACACCTGAAAACGATCCTAACTATTTTATGGTAAGTCTTCTAGTGGTTACATTTAATTTTTTTGCTTGTTGCTTTTGAGAATTTCTACGTAAGGTACACAAAACTATTTTTAATGTCTATTAACTCTCTTCACTGGTTTTTGGTCAAATGGTGGCACCCTGCAAACTAGGTAAATAGTGTGATTACTTGGAAGCCGGCAGTGAGATACGGTGAGCTAGAGAAAAACTCTTCCAGTGATGTGTGGGGGTGGTAGTGGGAGGATGTGGTAAAATTTTCCCACAGAATTCATAATTAGGGACCTGCACCTCAAAACTTAGTTTGCATGTTTTAATAAAATTATTACCAGGCTAATGATCCCCAGAAGCTCCTCCCATGGCCAAACAGGAAGCAACTACAATGCAATGGTATTGCAGCCCCAGGCCCAGTATTCTTCAAGAAAATTCTGGGCTGAGCCCCGGTGGCGTAGTGGTTGTACGCAGGACTGCGGCCCACTGGGATGGAGGTTCGATTCCAGCTCACAGGAGCAAAGGCCGAGCCTCCTCCTCCCACCACCAGGGCAGTGATGCCTAAAAAAAAAATTAATTAATTAAAAAAGAAAAAGAAAATTCTGATAAACACAAACTTAACACTGAACCACTGCGTACAACACATGGGTCGATACATCATGGTGCTTCAGATAACAGCAGGGTTAGTACCACAAGAACTGGAGATGAAATCTAAAAACTTGAGGTGTTTCTTTGTTGTCCCTCCCCCCCC
>PVJH01026770.1:0-29565 GCA_004026705.1 Nesogale talazaci
AAAAAAAAAAGAAATTTTAAAAAAGTTCTCCTTTCGGCAATAGGACATGCCCTCATAGAAGGGTCCCAAGGAAGGGATGAGTCAACCAGGGCCCAGTCTAGCATCGATGGCACACACAATATCCCTCTGGTTCCTTGAGGTTTCCTCACCCACCCACTATCATGACCCCAGTGCTGGACCCCTAGACCAGAGAAGGTGCACAGGGTACAGATAAGAGTTCATGTCACAGGAAATCCAGGAACAAGAGTGGGAGTATCAATACCAGGAGGGTAGGGAGAAGGGGGGAGGGAACAGATTATAATGATTGACCCATAGCTACCTCTACCCCCAGGGAGATGAATAACTGAAACCATGGATGAAGGGAGACAGCAGTAGGTCTAAGATATGAAAATAATAATTTATAATTTATCAAGGAGTCATGGGGGAGTGAGGAGCTGATAATAAAGGCTCAATAGAAAGTAAATGTCAAAAAAAATTTTTTTTAAAGAAAGTAAATGTCTAGAAATAATGATGGCAGCATATGTACAAATATGCCTGATACAATGGATGTGTGGATTGTTGTAAGAGCCCCCCAACAAAATGATCTTTTAATAAAAAATAAGAATAAGTTCTCTTTAAGTTATATATGAGACAGGGCCTCTTTTGTATCCTCAAACAACAACAACCACACACACACAACCCAGCCCCCAAGCAGATCATTTACATAACAATATCAACTACAATTTTCACAAAAACTCAATTACCCCCCAGTTTCTTAAGAAGGGAAATGGAGGCCGAGCATTTTAAAACTTTCCTGGGATCAGGGGTTTGGGAGGGTTGCCACCCAAATTTGGGGGAGTGCTTGCCAGGATCTCGATGGCTCCTGGTGACAGTCCAGCAGCGCCCATCCCTGAAGCCACCGGCAAGTTCATCCAAAAGTTCTTCCTCCGGGAAATGCGTGTGGACCCCTGACCAGCATATTTCCCTCCAGGGCCCTTCTGGTAAAAGGGAGTCAGGCCCCTGTCCGCGTGGAGTGTCGTCCAGGCCGCTGATCCTGAGGCCCACTCCGCAGAGGCCGTCTCTTCCCCTCAGGATTGCCAGCCTCAGAAAGCCTGGGCGCAGGTCTGCGCTGCCCTATGCAGCATCCTCCCGGTGGCAGAGCGCTTGCAGCGCACCGTCGGACATCAAAAACACCTGTCCTTGCTCCGCCAACCGGCGAGCGCCCCATCTCTCAGCGGCCACCTGAAGGTGTGCCCTTCCAGCAGAAATGTCACCGCACTTGGTTTACTTGTTTGTTGTTGTATTTTTGGGGGAAGTGGGGGGTGGGGGGGAATAAACACACTATTTTCTGCTCGAATTTCCCCCTTTTGGTCTACAATTGCTCTTACTGTAGATCTATGAAAGAGTGTCCGGAGTGGGGCCAAGAGGAAGAAGCTGCCACTGAAGAAAGGAGGTAATTAAGCCCCGAATGCAGCCCTGCCACCAGCCCCTGCTCCCATCGGCCCTAGAGACCCCTTATTTTTTCATCATAGTTTAAAATAAACAAGCCCAAATCCTCCCCCCAAAAAGAAATGAAATAGTGAAGTGGAAAGGGGAAACCGATTGCAGGGATCTACATATAGCCTCCTCCCTGGGTACAGACAACAGGGAAGTGGGTGAAGGGACACATCGGACAGTGTACGATATTACAAAATAATGACAATTTGTAAATTATTAAGGGTGCATCAAGGAGGGGGAGTAGGGAGGGAGGGGAGACATGGGGAGCTGATACCAAGGGCCTGAGTAGAAGGAGAATATTTCGAGAATGACAATGGCAGCCCATGTGCAAATGTGGTCTGCATACAATTGATAGATGTATTGATCATGATAAGAGTTGTATGATCCCCCAATAAAACGATTTTTTTTTTTAAAAAAAGAAAGAAAGAAATGAAATCTATTGATGGAAAAGATAGAAGGCCAACCAACCAGTAGGGTCCATAAATAGCTGATAGAGGGGATGGCACCTGCGCAAAACCCTCCGTCACTGGCACCCCCACCCCACCCCCTGGACTCCACCCAGGTGCAGAGGGACCAGGCCCAAACAAAAACAAAACAAACAAACAAAAGCCCAGCCAGCTCCGGTCTGCCACCTGCTTGCCCGGCAGCCTCCACTGACTGCCAAGAAAATGCCGAGCTCAGCTGGGGAGCTGGTGCCAGAGCACATGCGCACCCGGCCAGCGCTGCAGGCGGGTGGCAAAGGTCCCACTGGTGCCCTCTAAGCCCTCCGCCCTGGGGCCGAGCTGGTTCTTCACGCCGGCGTGTGTCACCCAGGATCCCTTACAGGAGTCCGTCTGCAATGCCCTCTGCTCCTCTTCGCTCAGGGTTTGGGGGATTCGTTTTCATTTTTCACAAAAATATGTGCTTGATGAGTGAAGGAACACGATCGACTGTACACGTCATTCCCCAAATAAAAGAGGAGACCTGGCAGCTTAGTGGGTTGTGCACTGGGCCCCTAACAGCAAGGCCAGCAGTTCAAAAACCCCGGGCCCCTGCTTGGGAGACAGAGGGGGATGTCTATTCCTGTATAAGAATTACTGTTGCCCAAAGGAAGGTCGAACATGATAATGGGACAAGAGGAAAGTAAAAGGAAATAGAGGAAAGAACTAGGAGGCAAAGGACATTTGTGGGCAACAGAAAGAGTTCTCTCAAATTGTCTGCCACAAAGATATGCCAATTTAGCTGTTTGTTACCTGGGCAAATGATTATGGTGACCCAGAGGTCACCAGAAGTAGGTCAGGAGTTATTCTCCCTAGGGATTATCAGCCGTCTAGAGCAATCAACTGTCTGTTCCACCCTAAATAGGGCCCACTCCCTTCCGATAAAGATAGTAGTACATTGTTTTCCTGAAGGAGAACCCAGGGAGGCCAAGCCCACTAATGGATGACCAAAGTTAAGCCACCATCATGAATTTAGGGTTGTGCCTATCAAACATGCAACTAGTTGTGGGGACAGGCCTTCTCCCCCGCCCCCCCCCCCACACACACGCACATTTATAGAGGTCTAAATACAAGCATGTACATATGTAAATACATCTACGTATGACGATAGGAGACTAGAGCTACATACATTTACTTATTTGTTAAGTATTAAGGCAGCAGATGAACATTGGGCCTCCACTCAAGTAATCCAGCATTCCATGGTGCTCACCTTCCTGACATGATCGCTGAAGACAAAGCGGGTGCATAATCAAATTTGATGAAGACAGCTGATGATGCGCAGCTGTCAAAAGATAGAGCAGCTGAGGTCTTAAAGGTTTAAAGAGACACAAGCGGCCAGTTAGCTGAGAAGCAACAAAGCCCACATGGAGAAGCACATCAGCTTGTGTGATCACGAGGTGTCGATGGTATTAGGCATCAAAGACCCAGAACAAAACAAAAAATTGAGACCCAAAGCCCAACTGGAGACAATTGGACATCCCCTTTCAGACGGATCACAAGGAAGGGCCAGTCGGGGTGCAGTATAGCACTGAAGAAATACACAACTAGTGGGCTGAGTCCCGGTGGCATAGTGGTTGTGCGCGGGACTGCGGCCCACTGGGATGGAGGTTCAATTCCTGCTCACAGGAGCAAAGGCTGGGCCTCCTACTCCCACCACCAGGGCAGTGAGGCCTTAAAAAAAAAATACACAACTAGTTATTTATTGCTTCAGATAAGAGTTCCCAGCCAGGGAATCCAGAATAGATAAATCCCTCAGCACCAATAATGAGAGTAGTGATACCAGGAGGATAAGGGGAGGTGGGGTAAATAAGGGGGAACCGACCACACACAATGATTGACTTATAACCCCCTCCCAGGGGGACAAACAACAGAAAAGTGGTTGAAGGGAGACAGCAGTCAGTGTAAGACGTGAAAGAAACAATAATGCAGAAATTATCAAGGGTTCATGAGGGAGGCAGGATGGGGGGATGAGTTGATACCAAGGGCTCAAGTAGAAAGAAAATGTTTTGAAAATGATGATGGCAACATATGCACAAATGTGCTTTCCACGATGGAAATATGTGTGGATTGTGTGAGGCGAACGTGATGACCACTGTTTGTATGGATTGTGATGAGAGCTGTAAGAGACCCCAGTAAAATGATTTTTTAAGGAAAAATAAACATTGCTCAGAAGTTAAGAGAAAAAATCAAGTTGCTGTCTCGGTAACTCACCAAGATCATTCTCCCCTGCCTGGAAGGTCCCATGAGTCAGAACTGGCTCGATGGCAGTGAGAACCCTCCAAGTAAAAGATAAACTAGACAAACAAACAAACAAACAAAAAACCAAACCCTACGTGCCCCAAACCAGGATGGATGAAATAAGTTGTAGTATGGCTATACAATGGAAAAGTAGGTGGTCATGAAACAATTACATTTCCCAAAAGCATTCTATGAAGTGAAAAGGTGATAGCAGAAAAGTAACACCTAACTCATAGTGAGTTCTCAATAAACCATGTAAGTATTGCTGCACAATAACATGCTCGCGTACAGGGAGCTGGGGGTGGGGGCCTGGGGGCACAGTGGTTTTCTGTTGGGCTGTTCCCTTCAGGGTCAGCAGTTTGAAACCCCCAGCTGCCGTGCTGCAGAAAGACGGGGTTCTCTATTCCCCTGAAGAATTCCCTCAGGGGCAGTTCCACTCTGTCCGACAGGGCTGCTGAGTAGAAACTGAGTCGCTGGCAGTGAGGCATTGATGTTTTTCTTTGGGGTTTTGTGCAGAAGAAGAGTTTAAGTGACTAAACTGGGGGGAAAGGGTGGGGGACCGCCGGTGGTGTGGTGGCAAACTGCTTGGCCACCAACCAAATGTGAGCGATGGGGACCTCTCATCCCCCGCCCCCCAGCCACTCTGCTGGAGAAAGACAGACCATCTGCTCTGACAAAGCCAGCAGCCCGACGGGCAGTGCCTCTCTGTGGGGTGACGATCAGTCAGGATCGAGTGAAGGACCGAGCGTTTTGGGAAGGTGGAGGTGCCGCAGGTGCAGGGCCAATGTGACTTAATCTTTCGGATTCTTCATTTCTCATCTGTAAAGCGGACGGCCTAAACCCAAGCACACCAGGAGCCCTGGTATCCGAGTGGTTACACAGCTGGGCTGCGATCCACGTGGCTGGCGGTTTGAAACCACTAGCTAGCAGCTCCTCGGGAGAAGGTCTGAGTGTCTCAGAAACCCACAGGGGGTCAGTATGAGCCTGGGCTGCATGGCAGGGAGGCTTGGTTTTTGTTTTGTTCTGTTTTTTAGAAACTTGAATACAAGGACACAAATCAAAGACTTGGCCCTCAGGCTGGTCCATGGTAATTCGATCATTGGTACAGGGCAGGCAATCCTTGTATGAGTGGACAAGCAGCTATAACATCGGAGGCCTCGTATGTAGCTCTTTGTCCACGGTGGGCATAATCTAAGCATTTCTAGGCCCGGACTAAGTCAGAGGTCCCAGACATTGTAACCAACCCTCCAAACAAGCTCAGCCCTGCACAGGCGGTGCCTCATGGTCCTAGAGATCTCGGCCAGAGGCGGCACTGGGGGCATTGCCCATCCGTCAACAAGCAAGCCTTGAGTACCTCCATTTCTACCCCAGTAGGCCAGGTTGCAGCAAGGGAAGGCTGACGATTCGCAAGTTAAATGAACCAGAAAGTTATCAATTTGTGTTGAGAATCATGAAGGAAAAAGCAAGAGCTGACACAGGAAATTGGGAGGGACGCTTTCCCGTGTCCAAGATGCACAGAAGTTCACAGGCTGGGTCCTCCCTCGCAAAAGTCTGCGTTTCCCTGAGTCTTCCTGTGGGAACTGCGACCACCTGTGCCGACAACATGGAAGCCCTAAAGCTACCTCTCTTCTCTGTGAAGGGGACCAAGGTCGCCCCCTGCGAGTGTAGGTGACTTGGTGATGGCCCCAGGGATCAAGGGAAGGTACGTTCTGCGGTGGTGATAGGACAGCGGAAGTTGTCTTGGAGAAAAGATGGCGCATTCCTTGGTTTGAAAGATAGCGCAGGGACTCAGGAATGTATAAAGGTGAGAAGGGGGGCTGAGCCCCGGTGGCGTAGTGGTTGTGTGCGGGACTGCGGCCCACTGGGATGGAGGTTCAATTCCAGCAGTGGGGCTGGACCTCCTACTCCCACCACCAGAGTGCAGTGATGCCCCCTCCCCCCCAAAAAAAAAAACCAAAAAAAAAAAGGTGAGAAGGGGTGTGCAGACTTTTGTCCAGGACCATGTGGCATGATGTTTCTGTGTATTTGTAAAAACAACAAACCAGCCTATTAAAAATTATTTGCACACACACACACCCTCAAAAAAGATGGGAGGGGGTCTCTGAATCTAAGCCAAGGCAAGCCTCTCGGGGAGGGGGTACATTGGGCAGCGTCTGGGGCTCAGGGTCAAAACCAAACCATACCCGCTGATGTGGAGTTGGTTGAGTGTCCCAGCAGAACTGGGCCGTGCAGTTGTCAAGACTGTCACGTCTCAGAAGTAGAGACACCAGCCTGTGCTTTCAAGGTGTCTGTCAACTGCCGAGTCTATATCAACTTAGGGATCCAACATGAAGGCCCCTTTGGGTTTCTGAGATGTTAGATCTTGGTGGGAGCATGCAACCTCATCTTTCTCCCACTGAGTGACTGGTAGATTCGAGCCATAGCCCTTGTAGTGAACATCTCAGAGTGCAGTTGCCCCTATGCCATGGGGGCTCCTCGTCTTCGTTATGTTGTGCTGCTCTGATGCCACAAGGGAATGACTTTGATAAACAGAAATGGATCCTCTCACAATTTAAGAGACTGCCAGCCCCAATGGAAGGTGGCAGAGGGAGGTTGTGCTAACCCGGGTACTAGAGAAACAAATGCATATACATGCATATGGATTTAAGGGTACAGTTTATATACAAGAGGAATAGGACATTAAGAAAGCATCCCAACCCAGTCCAGTTCAAAGTCATAAGCCTGATATTAGCCCATATGCCTGATACCAGTCTATAATGTCTCCTTCCGACTCACAAAGTCACAGACCAGTGGGTGCAGAGTCCCGGTGTGGCAGGGGTCTTCCCATGGCTCCTCACTTCAGGGCTCGGGATCCAACAGCATCCAGTGGTGGTAGAGGCAACTCAGCGCTGGCAGGGATCTCCACGTGGCTTCTCCAGCTTCAAAGGTCTGGTTCTATCAGGGTAAGGCCGTGTGGCTTCTCCTCCGGCTCCTCCAGGTTCTCGGAAGCTGCCATCTTGTCTTCTCCGTAATTTGTTGTCTCTGAGACTAACTCCCAACAGCTGGAGAGATAGCTTCTCATGTCCACGAGGGAAATATCGTGAGATTTCCCAGACATCTCAGGAGAAAGCCATGCTCACACGGAGGCCTCATTGGCTACTCAATGGCTATCTCCAGATTAACAGGCTAGACTCCACCCCTACATCTCAGTCATGAAATTGACATAAGCACATGACCGCCACAGAGGCTTTCTCTTTCTGTCTGCTCTGGAGGAAGGTCCTTGCTTCCTTTCAACATCGGTGGGCCTGGCGATCTCCATGGGTCTTGTGGTCTTTCTACTCCTGTGTCTAAGGGCTTTTCAGAACCGGGCCCCAAAGCCCAAAGGTCATACTCCACTTCAGGCTCTTCTTTCTTGGGGTAAGTCACGCTCCTCCTCTCTGTTGGTCCCTCCCATTTTCTTTCTTGTAAGATCAAGGGGGACACAGCCCACACCCCAGGTGAACTCCCACTACAATGAATCATGGGGCTGTGACTTGTGTAAAGCATCACCTCTCACCCCGATGCTTTTTATCACCGATTGGCTGGTGACCCCAAATCAAATCATGGAGATGGTAACATCATTATACAGGCGCCAAGCCAGCTAGGTCAATACCTATCTCAGGGGAGTCACCAGCCCATTCATGACAGGGCCTCTAGGTGGTTTTGAAGCACCCACCTTTGGACTAATAGCCAAGTACTAATCAGTCATGCTGCATACAAATCAGCTATGGCTTTGGGCATTGCTGTTATGTGGGTGCCTTCTAGCCACAAGCAGAAGGTTTCTATGATCTCGCCTATAAAATGGCACTAAGACTAGACTACAGAGAAGGAGTAGGCTATCGAGTGCTGCCTGATTGATTAGCCATTGAAAATTTTATGAATGACAGCTGAACACTATCAAATAGAGTGCCAGAAGAGGAGCCCCTCAGACCAGGAGACACTCATGAACTATGAACGAGGAAAAGCTGCCTTCTCTAAGCAGAGTCGACCAGAAGGCAACTGAAATAAAGCCTTCCGGACCTTCTTTCACTGATGGGATATAACTCACAGGGAGAAAACCAGCTGTATCCATCTGTCAATCATCAGAATGCAGAATCCACAAAGTGCAAATGCAGGAAAACTGGAAGTGATCAAAAATGAAATGGACCACATAAAGACGAGTATCCTAGGTCTTACTGAGCTGAAATGGACGGGAACTGGCCATTGTGAATAAGACAGTCGTGGAGTTCACTGTGCTGAGAATGACAAATTCCAGAGGCATGATATCACGTTCATCCTCAAAAAGCACATGTCAAGATCTGTCTGGAAAAAGAAAAAAAAAAAAAAGATCTGTCTGGAAGAGAGACAGTGTTGCTTACGAAAGTGCAATATCTCTGTGCATACCAGGTGATCTAATAAACACATCTATTATCCAACTTTACTCACCAACCACCCCAAATTATGATGACTAAAGTAAAGAATTCTACCACCTTCTCCAATCTGCAACTAATCAGACATGTAGCCAAGATGCATCGATGATTTTTAACATTTGAAATGCAGAAAGTTGGAAACAATAAACAGAGAACAGCAGTTGAAAAACATAGTCTTGGTGATAAAAAAGGAAGCTAGAGATTGCATGGGAGGATTTTGCAAGACCACTGATTTCTCTTTGCAGATATCTTATTTTCCTCAACATAAGCAATGTCTGTCCACGTGGATTTTGCCAGATGGCATACATAGGAATCAAACTGACTACACCTGGGGCAACCCTATGGAGAAATTCAAAATCAGCATTCAAAACAAGGCCAGGACTCATGGTGAAACAGATCATCAATTGCCCATATGTTAGTTAAGATTGAAGCTGAAGAAAATTCAAACAAGAACCAAAATATAACCTTGAGCATATTCCAGCTGAATTTCGAGAACACTCCTAGAGTAGGTTGGCATCTTTAAACACTATGAGCTAAATATCTGACATGCGATGGAATAACTTCAAGAACACCATATATGAAGAAAGTAAAAGGTCATTTAAAAATAAGAAAAGGCCAAATTAGATGTCAGAAAGAGTAAATGCAACCAGTTGCGTATTCTCAAATTTGAGTATGAATAAAAAGAGAGGACACAGCTCAGTTCCTTGCTACCTGCCTGAGTGAACTGTAGCCCTCTGCTTTCTTACAGATTTATTCCATGTGCTTCTCGTTCCTCTGTATCTCTGTTCATTTATTTTTATTTATTTATTTTTTTTGTTTTTGGGGCATCACTGCTCTCTGGTGGTGGGAGTAGGAGGCCCAGCCCCACTCCTGGAATTGAACCTCCGTCCCAGTGGGCCGCAGTCCCGCGCACAACCACTACGCCACCGGGGCTCAGCCCTCTCTGTTCATTTATAACAGCAGAGATTACCAGAGATTACCAGAGAGAAGTTTATTTGTTTTTTTTTGTTTTTTTTCTAAGCATCACTGCCCTCTGGTGGTGGGAGTAGGAGGCCCAGCCTTTGCTCCCATGGAGCTGGAATTGAACCTCCATCCCAGTGGGCCACAGTCCCGCGCACAACCACTACGCCACCGGGGCTCAGCCCCATTTATTTGTGTTTTACTAACTGCAAAGGCATTTGATTGTGTGGATCATACCAAACTATGGATAGCATTGAGGAACATGGAGATCCCAGAGCAGTCAATTGTGCTCATACAAAACCTGTCCAGGGACTCAAGTCATTCACTGGAACAGAACAAGGAAATACTGAGTGGCTTAAAACCAGAAAAGTTAAAACAAACACACACACAAAACAAGAGGACAAGTATGCATCAGGGGTGTACCTCTGACCATCCTTATGCAGTCTGTGAACTGAGCAGATAATCACAGCAGCTGGATTATGTGAAGACCGTGACATCAGGATTGGAGGAAAGTTTATTAAGCATCTTCAATATGCAGATGGCACAACCCTGCTGGCTGAAAGCTGGGAAGACTCGAAGCACTTGCTGGTGAAGATTAAAGATTAAAGATTAAAGTACAGATGGCGACTTGTATCCAAGGGGCTTGTCTGGCTCAGGGCACTAAGGTAGCACCATGTGGCTTCTCCTCAGGGATGTCTCAGAGGAAGTCCTGCCTCGTCAGTTGAGTGTCTCCAAGGGAGGGAGGTCTCATTAATTGTACAGGGCTGGGGTGGAGTCTTGTCTGTCAATCTGGAGCTAGCCAAGGAGACCTCTGTGTGGGCCTGGCCTTCTCCTCTGAGAATTCTGGGAAATGTGGTAATTCCTTCTTAGAGGCAGGAGACACTCTCTCCCTCATTTCTCTGAAGGCAGAGGAGCCACAGAGACCCCTGCCAGCACAGAGGTGTTTATAACAACACTAGCTCCAAAGACAGCCTGCCCATCTGACTTGTGATCGTCTTACATTCAGGGTCACTGCATGTGTTTCCTGAGTCTGGAGAAGACTTTATAGATTGGTATCAGATATATGGGCTAATATCAGACTTATGTGTGACCTTGGACTGGACTGGGTTGGAGTGTTTTCTTAATGTGCAGTTGCTCTCGTATATAAAACTCTTTCTTATACACGTATGCGTGTTTATGAATTTGTTTCTCTAGTCTACCCGGACTAACGCGGGTGGTTTGAAAGGAGCTCGTGTGTCACAAAAGAACTTAAGTCCGTGCCCGTTTTCCGTTTTCCATTGTCACCGCTCATAGGTTTGAGATCTGATTGAGACCAGGGTTGAGATGTGATGGGTCAGGAAAAGGGAGGGAGGCTAAGGTTTGGGGCCTCCTCTGTTTTTGTTGTGATTTAACTCACCCCACCCCCTCTTATATTGGTGGACTATAGCAGGGATAAAGAGACATCTAGCCAGCTGTGGGAAGCCTCCTGAAACGTGGCAGTCACTGACCCTGGGACAAAAATCCTGAAAGGTCACCCACCACCCTGGAGCAGTGAAGTGTCACTGGTTTGCCAGAGAGCTGTGAGCCAGAGCGCTGTGGGAATGAACGATCTTGGAGACCAAGTTAGATGTCCACGGACCCCCCCCCCCCCCTTCGGGGAAGTGAATGCTGGCCAGCAGGATCTGTCCTGATTCCTGACCAGAGATTAGCTTGCAAAGGCCAAGAAAGGTCTAGAAGTAGTGGGAGAGGAAAGGGCCAGAAGCTCTGAGTCCTAAGGGCGGGTCAGTGGTAAGGCAGTTCAAGCACCAACCCCCACCACCACACACACACTCAGAGGGTTTTGCCATTGTCAGGACCCTAAGATAATAAGCCAAGACACTACGAGAGAGAGAGAGAGAGAGAGAGAGAGAGAGAGAGAGAGAGAGAATGGGTGGAGGGAAACCACGAGAAATACTGTACCAGATTCATGTGCGGTGGCACAACCCATCCTGTCCGTACAGTGACCGGATCCTGGGGGTGGGGGGTGGGATATAAGATTCTTTCTTCTTTTCTTCCCCCATTCACGCTCCCTCTTTTACCTGCCTGCCATCATCTTCAAAGTCTTTTCCTTTGAGGTGGACACTATTTCTTTTTCTTTATAATCATGTGTTGTGCAATTATCAATGTGGATGAGACCGACTACCGTGACTTTGCTGAGCACAGTGACCTCCGATTTTGTCCATGTCTCGAGATGCGTGGCAGACTCTTCGTTGTTTCTTAAGCCTGCAAAATACTCCTCTGGGCGCCCTGGTGGCATAGGGGAATGTGGTGTTGAGCTGTGATCCCAAACGGCAGCTGTTTGAAACCACCAGCCTCTCCTGGAGAGAGAGACAGGGGTTTTCTATTCCTGTGAACAGTTCCAGGCTCGGAACCCCCAAGGGGGCAGGTCTACTCTGTCCTCCGGAGTGGCTAGGAGGTGGCACCCCTGAAGTTTGGTTTGCGTTGGCTCCTCCGTCGTGTGGATGTACAAGACTTTGTCCATCCAGCCCTCCACAGGTGGGGTTTTTGATCATGTTTGTCCGTTTGCTATTCTAGAAGTTCCCGGCAAAAACATGGGTGTGCTTCTGTTTTTTCGATGACCAGAAGCCCAGTGACTGAAAATAGCTGGACTGGAAGGTCGGTGGGGGCTTGTAGGTCAGCATAAGGAGGGTTTACTTAGGATACCTCTTTCAAAAACATGGCTGAATACATGAAGCACGTTGTCTCATGGGAAGAGTTGGAGGACCTTATGCTAACAGAAGTCAGCCAAGCACAAGAGGACAAGTACAATATGAGTCCACTGAGCTAGGCACAATCAATACAGTGGGAACAGGAGAAACACCGGTTGTACATAATTTACGGTTGAGGGACAGACACACAGGCAGGAGACAGAACAATGACGCATACAGCACATCAACATAAAGAAGGGGGACAGAGGGGCGGAGGGCGGCAGATATGAAGGCCTTGGAGGGGGGTGGGTGGGAAGGGTGTTTATAGGGCACTAATCCACCACAGGGAGGGTACTGTTTATGTCTCCACAGGAAAGGGAGAGGGGGACCAGACCTCAACCTCGTGCGCCAGACCTTGAGGGCAACAACCTGACAAAACCTGAAGCAGTGAATGAACAGAGGTTGCAGGGCCAGCCCCGATTGCAGCTATAAGGACACCCGCTGCCCAGAAGAATGCACAGCAGAGGACAGCACTGAAGATACAGCCCAGGAGAGTGGCAGGTCAGCCCAGACCCCACAGGAGCAAGCTAAGAGGGAAAGAGAGACACACAGAGGACAGCATCTGGCCCACCAAGTTTCAAGGAAAACATTATGCTTTGAGCAGTCAATGCACAGAGAGGACTGTAGGATTGACCTCAGCACAAGATACTGCGTCCCCTCACTGGCCCACAGTGCTGCAGTGTATAGCACGGGGCACACAGTGCGGGGGTTGTGCCTGCTATGATCTCCCTGCATAACACAAAGGGAGTTCAACAGAGCAGCAAGGGGAGCAAAGCAACAAAGTCCCCAAGGAATCCCCCAAATAGACTTCGGATTCAGGCGGCAGGACTTAGCACTGCATCAGAACTGATCAGAAAACACTCATAAGGGTCAGCAGACAGACCTGGGTTTATTCATAAGCTCTTTTTTGTTTCGTTCTGGGGTTTTTTTTTTCCTTGTTGTTTTCTCTTCTCTTTTTTCATGTCTATCTGTCTAAGACAGGCAGATAAACAATCCCAAGGAGAAAATGATGGGGCCAATGGTTCTGGGGAGATGGGGGAGAGGAGAAGGTGGAGGAAAGGGAGGGGGAGTCAACAAACCCAAGGACAAGAGAACAACAAGAGATCTAAAATTGATGGCGAGGAGGGTGTGGAACGCCTGGTGGGGGTTGATCAAGTGCAGTGTACTTGAGAGGAGTTACAGAGAGCCGAATGAAGGTTCAACATGATAGTGGGACAGGAGTAAAGTAAAAGGAAATAGAGGAAAAAACTAGAAAGCAAAAGTCATTTATAGAGGTATTCACACAGGCATGTACATACATAGATACATTAGTATATAATGATAGGGATACATGTGTGTATGTATATATGTATATGTGTGTGTGTTAAGTATTAAGGGAGCAGATGAACCTTGGGCTTCTACTCAAGTCCTCCCCGAAATATAAGAACACTTTATTCTATTAACTTAGCCTTCTGTGATGCTCACTTTTCCGACATGATCGCTGAATACAAAAAGAGTGCATAAGTTAATGTGTTGCAGAAAACTGATGGTGCTCAGCTATTAGAAGATATAGCACCTGGGGTCTTAAAGGCTTGAAGTTAAGCAAGTGGCCATCTAGCAGAGAAGCAACAAAGCCCACGTGGAAGAAGCACACCAACCTGTATGATCACAAGGTGTCAACGGGATCAGGTATCAGGCATCAGAAAGCTCAAAACAAGCAATGGGAACAAGGGGGGGTCAGAGTGGAGACCCAGAAACCCAAAGTCCACCTGTAAAACGATTGGACAGCCCCTCACAGGAGTGTTACAAAGAAGGTGTGACCAGCTGGAGGGCAGTATAACACCAACGAGACACGCGACATTCCTCTTGTTCTTGAATGTTTCCTCCTTCACACCAGTGTCATGACTCCATTTCTACCTTACCAATCCGGCTAGACCGGAACATGTACGCTGTTACAAATAAGTGTTCTCGACACACCGAATCCAACACAGACAAACCCCTCAGGGACAATAATGAGGGCAGTGATACCAGGAGGGTAGGGGGAATGTGGGGGGAGAAAGTGTGGACTGATCACAATGATTGATGTGAACAACGGAAACATGGGTGAAGGGAGACAGTGGTCAGTGTAAGATATGAAAATAATGATAATTATCATGAAAAATGATGGTCATGATAATTCTCAATTATCAAGGGTTCGTGAGGGAGGGAGGGAGGGAGGAGAGAGAAAAAAACGAGGAGCTGATTGCAAGGCTCAAGTAGAAAGAGAATGTTTTGGGAAGGATGATGCCAACATAGGTACAGATGTGCTTGGCACAATGGGTGGATGTATTGTTATCAGAGCTGTAAGAGTCCCCGATAAGGCTGAGCCCCGGTGGCGTAGTGGTTGTGCGCGGGACTGCGGCCCACTGGGATGGAGGTTCAATTCCGGCTCCCAGGAGCAAAGGCTGGGCCTCCTACTCCCACCACCGGAGGGCAGTGATGCCTAAAATAAAATAAAAAAAAAAAAAAAAAAAAAGAGTCCCCGATAAAATGATTCTTTTACCCCCCCACTATCATGATCCCAATTCTACCTTACAAATCTGGCTAGACCCGGGGATGTACACCGGAGCCAGAAACATGGGGAATTCAGGACAGATGATCCTTTCAGGAGCAGTCGTGAGAGTGGTGCTACCAGGAGGGTGAAGGGAAGATGAAGTAAAAAGGGGAAACCAATTGCAGTGATCTACAAGTAACCTCCTACCTGGGGTACGGACGACAGGAGAGTGGGTGATGGGACACATTGGACAGTGGACAATGTGACAAAATAATGACAATTTATAAATTATTAAGGGTTCATGAAGGAGGGTGAGGAGGGAGGGAGGGGAAATATGGGGAACTGATACCAAGGGCCTAAATAGAAGGAGGATGTTTCGAGAACGATGATGGCAACAGATGTACAAATGTAGTCTGCATACAATTGATGTATGTATTGATCGTGATAAGAGCTGTATGAGCCCCCAATAAAATGATTAGAAAATGATTTTTTTTAATTGCAAACAGAAGGAGACTGAACAGATCTGTATTGGGAGAAGTGCAGCCAGATTACTCCTGAGAAGTGCAATGGCGAGGTTTTAAAGTCTCACATGTTTGGGATAGTTTTCCAGAGAGACCAGTCCCTGGAAAAGGACATCGTGCTTACTGAGGGAGAGGGCCAGCCACAGAGAGAAGGACCCTGGACAAGATGGGTCGATAACAGTGGATACAACCAGGGGGTCACACATCACAACTGTAGTGAGGATGGTGCCAGGCTCAGCGAGGTCTCCCTCTGTGGTCCACGAGGTCCAAGAGTCATTGCTGGTGCAAAGGCACCTGACAGCAGCTAACTTGCAACCCCCCTGTCATAATTAAACCACACCAAACCCCCAAAAGAGAGTATCCTATGTGCTGAATGGACTGTGTAACGTAGTGAATTGTGGAACGAGACTCTTGCCCTCATCGCGTTTGTTCCTCCCACCCAAACACCCTCAGTTTCCTCAGGGTCCTGGACAAGATGATGCAGGAAGATCCAGATCGGATGCATGATGCCGTTGTGCGTGACAGGGCACAGGGGTCATCGCGATGGCTGGGTGTCCATGAATTGTCTCAGACGCAGCGATGGGGATGATTTCGATGTGGCAGGTGTGAGATTCCTGGGCATTGAACCCCTTGGGTCCAGGAGACGGTGTTCATGGCAGAGTGACTCAGGAACAGCAACAGCAGAATCAGGGGTCAGCGCATGTGACAGAACAGTGAACCCAGCATCCCCTTGAGGGAGTCAAGCTGAGTACAGCTTTGGGATGGGAGGTTGGCTTGTGGAGTCGGGCGCCTTTGGGCACTTCATTGGGGAGCCAGGTTTGCTGACCTAAGTGCTGGAGCTGAGTCCCTTCTGGTTGATGCTTATAATGTAACAGAGTGATGTGCCATCCAGACATTTGTTAACAGCTCTGAAAAGGTTAGAATGAGTCCTAATTGGTTCGATGGCAGTTTGTTTCTTCAAGGAAGGCTGGAGCCAGAATTAGAAGTTGAAGGGCAGAGAGAGGCCTGCCTGCGGGCACACCAGGGGAAAAAAACATGCTGACTGAGCAGAATCCTGGGCATTTCTCATCTGAATTGTCGCCTGTTGACTTCCCGAATAAGCCCTGCAATTGTGAGCATTGTGTATTAGTTCTGTGTGGCCACCACAATGAGCTACAAAACCAGCTGGAAAGTAGAGATTTCGGTGAAAGACAGAGGAGACTGGATAAGCATAAGAATAGAAGCAGAACCCACTGAGCCCTGGTGGTGCAGTGGTTGTGTGCAGGACTGCGGTCCACAAGGTTGACGGTTCAAATCCAGCAGCAGCTCTGCAGGAGCAAGGCTGGGCTTCCTACTCCCACCAGGGCAGTGATGCCATTAAAAAAAAAAAAGCAGTAGCAGAACTATTGAAGGCATGATGAAGCACAGCTGATAGGGACCTGGGGTAAAGCTGCCGAAACAAAAAGCTAGAGATTAAGAATAATCAGAAGATGCTGATAAATTGGATGCTGGCTATGGTAGAAAGAGGATCATCAAAGACGCAGTTCAGGGTTTTAACACCAGTAAAGTGCCGGATGCTACAATGGCAGAGACTGGGAACCAGTTGGGAAACCAAGAATTCTGTTTTTGACAGGTTATAGCTGAGCTTTCTGTTTAACACTGAAGCACAGAAGCCAAGTCTGGGCTCGGAGAAGTATTGGGGTGGAAACACGGCTATAGGGGCCTGGAGCGCTCCAGCATTGAGAGACCAGAAATGGAGAGGGTCTAGGGAGGGAGAGAAACCCTGGAAGAGACTGATGTCAGAGAAGGGGGTTGGTGGAGGAAGAAAGGGCTTCTGGGAGTGAAGAAGTTACCAAAGTCCCATTGGCTGCGAGGTCACGGCAGAGTAATGGGGTGAGTGGAGGAGAGAATAGGGAAAGAAGGGAGTCATCAAATCAAAGGGAAGGGATAGCACAGAACTGTGTGTATTGTGCATGCTTAATTCATATACACCAACACACGCATTTCATCCATGTGTACATGCATACTTTGATAACACCAATTGCTGTGATAGTCAGGCTGTGTGTCAACTTGGGGGAGTGGTTTGGCATTGAATGCCTAGTCATCACCATGAAGTGCACTAATCAACTCCATGGAGGTGCTGGCGAAGAAGATGGAAAGTATCCGTCTTGGAAGAAGTACCCCCAGCACGCGCCTTAGAGGCACAGATGGTTGAACTCCATCTCAAGGACTTTGGATATGTGAGAAAAGACCAGTCCCTGGAAAAGGGCGTCGTGCTTGCGAACGCAGAGGACCATTGAGAAAGAGGGGCTCACTGGCTGAGAGGGTTTGACACAGTGGCTCCAACATCAAAATCTTTTGTGGACGGGGCGGACGGCACAGTCTGTGGTCTGTTGTGCACAGGGCCGCCATGGGTCAGGGCTGGCGCCATGGCACTTTCCCACAACTCTAGCCCACCTCCCAATTCACAGAGTGCCCTTCCATTTACACAGATCATCTTTGAGGTTTGGGACCCATTTTTTTGTTTTTTGTTTTTAACGATGTTTCATATTTGCAAATCTATCATCTTCCCCATTAGGCTTATTCCTGGATGCCCGATTCTTTTAGATGCGATGGGAGAAGGCAGTGTTCTTCATTTCCTTTTCCGCTCGCACATGATTGGTGGACTGAAGCCCTACTGATTGGTGGTGAGTCCTCTACTAGGCCTGACAGCTTCCTTGGGGACCCTTTGGGATGGTCTATGTATCAATCATATTGTCCGTGCACGAGAATCTCTTTCCTTTCTCTCTCACAATTTGGATACGCTTCCAATTCCCACCCCTGGGCTAATGGCTCAGGCTCGGTTTTGCAGAGCAGGGCTGAATGGTAGGAGCAACGGGGCCTGTTGGCAAGATGGACGGGTGCCACTACGGCCCACTTCTGTGCCAGCAGAAATGATGCCGGGAAAGGAATCGATCCGTGAGGCCAGGGAGAGGGCAGCCTTGCCAGGGTCATGAGGTGAGCAGGGCGGGCTGGGCTATGGGGGAGGGAGATCACGGTCCTGCCCTGGAAGGGGAGGAGAAGGACAGAGGAAAAGGCAGAGAGATTCAGGGAGAGGGAGGCTTGGGGAGGGGGGCACAAAGGGAGGGGTAACTTCCGGCCTCTTTCCAGGACTGGCAGGATCTACAGATCAGTAAGGATCGACTGCCAGCTGCTACAGGGCCCTAGAGCAGAACCAGGCCCAGGGTGGACCTGCAACACATGCTGGAGGCGCGGTCGTTCGCCTTGACGCGTGGGCGTCCTCCCTGCGCATGCACACGTCTTCCAAAACGTATTCCTAAATCCCAATTCAATGCTCCCGGCACTTTCACGGTGCTCTGGGGTGAGCTGTGAAGATTCCCAGCTGGCGGATGCAAAGGTTTCCAGCCATGGGCAAGTGGGCGAGGTAATACTGTCCGCTGTTTCCACCCTCAGGCAGCAGGCAGATGGCCCCTCTGCAGGGTCTGCGCCACACTCTCCCGGTGCGTGCGCTTCCTGCTTCAAACGGCAGCCCAGCAGATCGCCGAGGCACTGCCTGGCCTTCCCAAGCTCAGGAAAGACAGCTCAGAAAACACGCACCTGTTAGATGCGCTTCCTGCAGGCAGGCGTGTGACAGCACCAGCCGCCGGGAGTGCGGGAATAAGGAATCAGCAGGGTGTTGGAGATACAGCGTGCTTCACAGAAACCCACATAAAACCAGGCTGTGTAGTACTGAGCAGCTGATGTGTGTGACCAGAGGGGGGACCGTAAGCTTGCAGCTCCTGTAGGAACAAAGTAGCAGTGTTCCCTCATTCAGGGTCACCAGTGACTTTATAGAATGTAACTTCAAGGGCGTCATGAAGGCCGTCCACTTTTTCTCTTCTCCCTGGCTGCAGCCAGCCTGCTCTCTACTGAGTCGCAGTGAAGGCTTGTGAGCCCATCTAGGCCAGGACCACGACTCCTCAGAGACTTTGACTTCTCTTCTCTACCCAACCACACTGACTTTGGCCAAAGCATTCGCTTCCATTATGGCCCCTTCTAAGCCCTGTCTCCACCCCGCTCACACACTCACAGTCCCCCAATCCTCACAGCGAGTGATGGGTTCCTCAAAGGCCAACGGACGGGGGTCCCTTGAGCTATGAAGATAAAACCCAAGTTGTCGATGAGAAGACTGCGGCTCAAGGGGGGAGAAGTGACCAGTCCAAGGGCATGTTTCAAAGCCAGGGGTGGCCTTTCTTCTAAGCAGGCCCCCAGGACTCAGATTGAAAATCAAGAATTAGCCACACGGATGGATTGCCAGAGTTTGCCTCCATCTCTAAGAACCGCTTGTCTTCCTAGCAGCCTGGGAGAGGTAGGCTTATTGTGTCAACATGGCCAATGAACCCATGGGAGATCGACTGAAGGGCGGAGATAGAAATGGCTCGGTGAGCCCCGTCTTTTCTCTCTTGTTCTTGGATCTTCAGACCAGCCGGCTTCCTTGTTTGTTCTGTGCCTTGATCTTTAAACTACACTACCCGTGGGACACCTAATCTGTGGACTGTGTTGCTGTGAGTTGAGGCTCCTTCAGGCCCTGCTTCGGCACGCTCCTGGAATATACATCTCTTGAGCTGGGAACTGTTGGACCCGGTCATCTGGCTAACTGTTGGTGACCTGCCCCGCTATGTGCTGCTTGTGGCCGGAAAGCCTGAATTGCTCTACAGAGGACTGCGGCCCGCAAGACTCGAAGGCCTGCCAGTGTCTCACGCAAGTGAGTTGCACCAAGCCATTTGTACTGCTTTATAGATTAGTTAACTGTTCTTATGTTAGATATCTATCTATATAGAGGATTATTAGCATCCTGGTTTTGTTTCTCTAGAGAACCCTAACACACAGTCCTTCAGCTAACACCCACATTCCCCAGGGATTATGCACACCCAGTGTCCATGTGTCCATGTGTGGAGGGAACTTCGGTGGCATTGTGGACGGGGCACCAGGCTGCTAACTGCAACGTGGATAGTTCGAACCTATTAGCCACTCCATGGAGAAAGGTGAGGCTGTCTGCTGCTCCTGACTTTATAGGCACCCTCATATGGGATCTGTGTGAGTTGGAATCTCCTTGATGGTAGGGGGTCTGGCCAACGTGTGGTGTCCTTAGCTCCCCCCATCCCCGCCCCCGGCCTGCCTCAGGGCAGCCTCTGTGTCCGTCCATCGGTCTTTCCCTCCTCCGTCCCACAAAAACCACCTCCCTCCCCTACGTCAACTTGGCTGAACTCGGGGAGCTACCTTTGAACTCGAAGTCCTGGCAGACCTAGGACCCCTCATCGAAGTGTCCACAAGGGCATGTGCCAGTCACTTCACAGCCCCGCGACTCCTGCCCAACCTAGACCTTCACCCTCTCAGCACCCCCCACCCCACTCCTGAGCCATCCGACGAGGCCGGCTTTAAACCCAGGGACTTTGCAGGATGGTTGTGACCATTCACATGGCTCCAGGACCTCCCTCTGCCAGTCCTCTGACACACTGGGGTGCTCAGGCAGGTCTCAGAGGGCTGGTGGCCAGCGGCACCCCACTCCCAATCAAGCCTGAATCCCACTCCCTCGTGGGCTTCCTTGGGTGCACTAATATATACAATTCTAAGCCCAAATGGAGTCCCGTCCCCCCACCTCCTGCTTCCCTAGTCAGTAATGTCTAGCAGAGGAAAGGATGTCTTGCCTCTTGCCTGGCACACAGGGTGAAGTGGCCAAATTCAGGACGGTGGCTCATGTTTCCTTTGCACTAGAGCTGAAGAGACCCGGCTGTCTGCCGGCAACCTGCTAGAAACCGGGCTGGGGCGAAGAAAGCGTCAATGCAAACGTGCATCACCTTTGCCCCCCAGAGGCTCGTCTCTGGAAAAGCACAACAGGTAGAATAGAACGACGACAACAGAAAACACAACACAACGCAGAGATGTCCACGGCAGCTCCGTTTATAGCTAAAATGTATACAAACACACACTCGTGTGGGGACACAAACATCCGATGGGCACTGGCACGCACTCATGAAAAACACGAGTTCGATGTTAACACCGAAAATAACGAGGGGAAAAAAAAGAAGATGAAAGTGAACATTGATAACTTTTAAAGAAAAAAAATATATATATATATATGAAAAAGACCAGTTTCTCCTAAAGCCCATTTGTCTAACAGAAGTTTCCTTTCCCCCATTGCCCACCGTCTCCTGCCTTTCCAGGTGGCTTGACGCCTGCAAGCTCGGATGGGCCCTTGTCTGTTTAGATTCCTAAAGTGTCATGAGATACCACTCCTTGGGAAGCACTGGAGCCATGCAGGGGCGGGGTGGGGGTGGGGGCTGCAAAAGCAGATACCTACACTTTATCCTGCATGATAGATAGGTTATAGCACAAGAGGTTTCAATGGCCAGGGGAGCGCCGAGCCATGTATTTTGTTTCTGAAAAGGAAGCTGTAGCAGGGAGAATAAGTTTGGGAGCCGAGAATTCAGATTCAGTCCGTGGGAGAATCAGCACTAACCACCGTCGGGCACTGTCTGGGGCAGCCTTGGACCTAGGAGGCAGGGCGGCCCCCCGTGGGTCCCCGCAGTCCAGCACCTCTTCAATGGCCGCTGCACCCCACATTGTTGGCCAAGGTCTGAACATGCCTTCTTGCTGGCAAGGCAGAATTGGCCGCCCCAGAGCTGACACTGCCTGGCCCCCGTGTTTGCCACCCTGCTGGGTGGTGAGCGCCTGTTTGCACACACTCCTCTCGGCCCCCAGGTTCCTCCTCCTCCTCCTTTCCCCACTTGGGCTTGCTCAAGGGCCCCCCACTACTCGGGGCTTCAGGAGGGTCACACCCCACCCAGTGCAGGACTCTCCCTCACTGCTGAGCATGCCTTCTCCCGGGGCTCCAAGTCCTTCCCTCCCCGCCCGGCCCCGGCTAGTTCCTCACAGACCCCGCCTCCACCCAGTCCCCACATAGGGTGGGTGCTGACGCCCTCTGGGGAGGAGAGCCAGGTTGGGGGGCTGGGGGCGGGGGGAAGGAGACGCAAGACAAAAGGACATTAGGAGGGTGGCTTTTCCGCTTTTTCTTTTTGCACAAAACAGTCCATTTATTCAAGTGTTCTCCAGCACAAGTACATTAGAAAGGGGCTTTAGTATAGTCTTCTGGGCACAAAGAAAAATGTGATGAAGGCGGAAGTGACACTTTCTACATCTGCTGCACGCACTGACCTCTTTTAATTATTTCATAAACAGCTATGTCACGAGCACCACTTACACAGAGATACGACAGAACACCGGGGAGGCCGGGGGCCGGGCGCACACGCGCACGCACGCAGCCCACCCTGGGCGTCCCAGAACCAGACTGTGAAATGTACATTATTATTGTCAATAAATAGAGAAGCAACCCTAAAAAAATATAGAGTGGTGAAAGAGGATGCGGGAACCGGGGGCGGGGGGGCGGGGGCGAGGGCCGGGGTAGGAGAAGAGGGGGAACTCAAGAGAAAGCCAAGAGACGGGGCCGGGAAGGGCCGGGGAGTGAGTCCTGCATCGAGCTGCTGCGTGGAATGTGGAGTGGAAGTACTCTGTCGCCGGGCTCACAGCGAAATTGTCGGTGGCAGGTAGAAGGTAGACTACCAAATCAGCTACGGAGTTTATTCTTCAGGATGAATACATGATTTCCCACAAATAAGTAAGCACCCGCTACTTCAATGCCTCAGCTAAAACACATGAAATCGCTCCTTTAGTTTTCAAGTACAAAGTTAAAATGCCTTTTTAATAATAATATATCAGAGTAAAATAATAGTCTCTTTTAAACTCCACTACAAGAAAACAAAACAACAGTCATTGTCCAGACAGCAGACTTAATTTAACAATATATATTTTTAATAAAATGTTTTTAGCACCTTGTTGCGTCACCTCCTCCCTCTGCGTATCCTAAGGAATTTCGGTTGGTTGGTTGGTTGGTTGGTTGGTTGGCGTCGGCGTCATGGGGCGGTTTTTTTTTTTTGGGGGGGGGGAGGGTTGTCTAGGGCTGTGTGGCTGACTGACCCATTCCGTCTGGGAAATGAGTCGGGACCCAGGGGAAGCTTCCGCGTCCCTGCTCACCTCCTCGAGGGGGTGGGGCAGGCTGGAGGCTGCCGGGCTGGGGTCTGAGGGGCACTGAACTGGGGGTGATTTCCAGTTCCAGGAAGTCCCCAAGGGGCTCCACTGGCCGGGGAAGAGAGCTTCCGCCCTTTTACCCCCACGGCTTTGGACCTGCTGGCTTCTTCCACGCCCTAAAGGCCTTGCTTAGGGTCAGACTGAAGCCAGAGGTCGCTCACTCAACAGCTGGTCTCTGAACCTGGTGAAGGAGCCAGAGAACCATTCTTCCCAGACTCCAGCTTTCCTGTCCGCCCTTGTCAAGACCCCAGCGCGTCCACAGGGGGTTGTGGACGTCACCCTCCCAGTGGTTCCTCCTGACACCCAGCACAAGGTGAGGGAGGAGACGGCTACACCTGTGCTGCCCTCTGCACTGGCTCCTCTGGATGGACAGGCCCGGATGGAGAGTGGAGTTCCTGTCCAAACTTCCCTCCCTCATACCTTCTCCACCTGGAAGACCCGGGAAGGCTTTGGGTTGGCCTCCCAAAGGCCAAAGGTCTGGAAAGCAACTCCAGACCTGCCTCTCCTCACAAGCACACATGCCCCCTGACAGCTCTGCTGAAGACAGGCCCAAGGCAAATACCCCTCACCACCGGCATCTGGATGGTAACCACCACCCCACAGCGCCTTGAGGTCATGGAGCAGGCGGGCCCTTGGCCCTAACTAACGCCCACAGCTCTAGGGGGCACCGGCCAGTCTCCTAAGACTAGTCCCCTAGCAACTGCTCCCCAAGCAGACAGACCAGTGGCCAGGATGGATTCAAAACTGCCTCCCAAACCGACTGCGTAGGATTGCAGGCTCCTTATAAAGCACCCTGCCCAAAGGGCTCTGCCAACAACTCCCTCGTTCCTGTGACAGGTCTCGGCTTCCCAGGGCCCAACGGCCCAGTGGCTGCCACCTTGCCAGGGAGACTCTCCTCAGATTCACTCAAGGTCAAATGGCCCCTCTCTTTTGGCCAGAACAGTCTGTTCAACCTATGCCCTAGCACCTTACCAAAAATCACACGGGCATCTCCGTCAACAGACCTGCTTCAAAGCCTTCTGAGAGGGGCTGGGTGCGCTCCCAGGAAGTTCTTTTTCACAGGACGTTCCACAGCAAGAGGACAACTGCTGTCTCGGGTTCAGAGAGGCCCAAGGGAAGCAACACACTCACGTCATTACCGGCCCACCGAAAGGTTGGTGGCCTGATGGTCCCTGGCCCACAATTCTCCAGTCTGACTACAAGTCGGTCCCATGGGAAAGGGGTTAGCACCAGTCAAGTCAAGGCCCAGCATCTCCCCCCTCCCTGCCCCCCGCTGTTGGAAACCAGCTTCCTCAGGCCAGAGGGCAAGGTCTGGGATCCTGGCAGTAGCACCTGACTTACTGCCCGCCCACCCCTACTAGAGACATCGATCGCTTTGGCACCACGTCCCACTTGGCACCTGTGGCAGGGTCAAGTGGTCATCTGAGCCCCTATGAGTTCGGGGTCTCGTTTTCAGGGGGTCGGTGGGCCTACGTTGGAAAGAAAATGCCAGAACTTCCCCCTGCCTGTCCTCGACTTGGTCTGCAAGACAAGTCAGGGCTTCCTCCCACCGCAGTCCTTGCCTGCCCTCGTCTCAGCCTGTCAGGGTGCCTGCAGAAGGCGAGCCCCGCTCCTGGCCCTCACAAGTGCCCAGGGTTGGAGGTGGCTTCAGGGTGTCCCAGCTTGGCCAAGTTGGCACATCCCCAAGGTCCCTTTGGGAGACCAGCCCCATTGGCTGGGGCGGAAGAAAAGCTGGTGGCCGTTAGGTCTGGCGTCTGCAAGCCTGCTCCCAAGGACTCAAGTCACAAGGCCCCCTGACCCCAGCTGGAGGGTCCGACCACCCGGCCCCCACGTCAGGGGCAGCAGACCTACCTAGTTTTCCAGAAAGAGCCCCCTTGGGCTTGCCACAATCGTGGCTACCGATTTTCTCCCTCGTTGCCACACCAATCTCTTGGGCAGAGCACCAGGCCCGGTTCGGGTAGCACGCGGGCCAGGAAAAAGCCAGTTCCCTCCCCTCAGCAGGAGCACCGGAGGGAGGCAGAGATGGAAAGCCCCTTGGCAGGAGGGGGCCTGTGAAGACACGGCCCCCCCTCCCCTGGGCACGGAGAAGACCGTGCTGGTGGCTGGCAGGAGAGGAGCACCTTGGACTGCCCCTGGCAGCCCGCCTCCCCCAGCCCTCCTGGAGCGGTGCTGGTGGGCCCGGGGCCACGAAGAGTGGAGCCTGGCTGGAGGATGGAGGGGGTGGGGAAAGCACCAATTAGGTACAGGGGCTCCACCTGGGGAGGGCCCGTCTCCCCTTCGATGCAGACCAGCAGACTGGGCTCGCGGACTGGGGGACTGGCCACCAACTGGGGGTGGTGGGGGGGAGGTGGGGGGCTCTGGGCCAGGGATGCCCCACCTGGTCAGCAATTCCTCATCTGTTCGAGTCCATAGATGAGGTTTCCCTGGCCCAATTTGGTTGGGGATTTCTTTTTAACCCCATGGCCCAGGCCGGCTCGGTTATCCAATTGGGTTTTGATGGGGGGGTGGGGGAATCGGGAGGGGGAGCTGAGGGCTGACTTCACCGGGTGCTGACAGCATCACAGGTTGCTAACAGAAGAATCATCGGACATAACCGGGGGCGAAAGAGAGAGAACGCTACCTGCTAGAGACCACCTCCTCCTCCTCCCTCCTGCCTTCAGCACCTAGTCACTTCTGGAATCGACGGGCTGCCTGCAGTCGGGGCAACAGAGGTAAATGGCGGCGCGGGTGGACACCCCCGGCGCCCTGAATCCCAGGAGTGCCGGGCACTCCTGGCCTATGTGCTCACACACCCTGTGCATTGGAGGCACCCGCCCCTCCCCACTTGCTGTGAGAGATTGGCTGGCGAAGGGGGGGGGGGGATCTCTGTGTGCTGTGGGGACCAGGGCTCAGCACCGAGCCCTCTGCCTCGCCCCACTCCATAATATCTCTTATACATGACCCTACCTATGTATTTATATAACGCCTAGCCCCCTGGCCCGCCCCCACCCCCATCTCTCTCGGGATGCGAACACGGGACCATGTGCTTGGCAGCACCCCACCCCCACCCCATCTCTGCCAGTCCCAGGAGGTGCCGTCCCCCTCCCATTATAAAATATATATCTCTATATACCACATTATCTACACCCCATCGATCCAGGCAAGCGTCTGCCCATCGGGCCTCTCACCCTGGAGCCACCAGGTGCCGGCCCTTCCTGCCACACTGCCTCCGCAGGGAGAGGGGACCAGGTGGCGTGCAGCTGTGGCTCCAGATGCTGTGGGTCCGCCTTCTGAGCACAGCCATCATCAGACCAAGGACTAGAAAAGACACACACACCACTCCAAGCTCGAGCACACACATCGGGGCGGGGAGGGCCCCCCCGGCACACTGACTGATGGGAGGAGGGGGGGCAGAAGAGAAGGGGGCTGGCTCAGAGCTGCCTCTGGGGACTCGCTGTTGCTGTGCCCCGTGGCCCGTCTGGCCCACGGAGGGGGGAGGCCAGGGCACCAGAGCCACCGCTTTAGAGAGACAAACCAGAAAGGAAGAAAAAAAAGAAAAGAAACGAAACCACCCTGCTTCCCCGCACCTTGGTTTGAAACCTAACAGGAGGGGTGTTGGGTTTTTGTTTTCATAAAAGGAAATCTTAAGAAACAAACATAATTATAAATCAGAACCGTAAAGAATGATGAGAATCAAATGTGTCATCAGCCTCCCCGTAAAAAAAACTGCAGCCTTTTAGAGATGACCAGAAACATCACATTCCAGGGGCTGGGGCAGCCTTGTGAGCAGAGGGCCGGAGCCAGGTGGGGGCCTCATAAAAGAACACACAAAAGGCAACTTATTTAGACAGGGAGCACCGGTACGTTTTGTATGTTTTTTTATTCGCTCCAGGTGGTGGTGGTGGGGGGAGGGTTTCACTGTCACTGTCCCACACTCTGGATGGTCTCTCGGCCCCCCCCCCCCCACGAGGAGCCCTCGAATCAGTGAGAAATTGAAACTGAAGACCCCCTCACTCTGCCCTCTTTCGTTTTTTTAACTCCCCCACCCCTGAGGGGGGGAGGGGGCGCCTCCTTCTTTTAGAACAACAAAAAAAAGAAATCAAAAGGTTATTGCATGAGTCTGGATGAAGTCCACTCTCAGCTTCCCGCGGTCCCCACCCCTCACCCTTTTGGCAGGGGGAAGTCAGGAGACCGACCGGCTATTCCAAATTTGCTTCCCTGGCCTCTTTTCTTTTGGTGGGGGGGGGGGGGGAACCCCCACCGGGATCATGACTCATCTTCCAGCTCGACCCCTTCTCTCCACCCTGGTGAGGACCCTCTGCACATAAGGCAACATTGGAAGCTGATGTTTTTACTCATCTCGCGGTTTGAAAGCACCATTATGAAGTCGGGTTTTACAGTAGTTAACAGTACCTTTTATATATGTATATATCTCATATCTATCATATATATATATAAACTGTAAACAAGAGGTAACAGCGGCTTCTAGAAACTGATTTTCTTCAAGGTTTCCTGTGTGGTAGGCACCTGAAATACTGTAGAAAAGTGTCTGTGTAGATGTCTGTCTGTCCTCCCTGCTGCTGCTGCTGCTGCTGGGTTCTGTTCTGCGTGACCAGGCCTGGTGCCGGCAAGATGGCTTAGGGGCCAGGAAGGAATTGTGCCGCCCAACTTGCTCTTGTCTGTCCCCTGCTTGCACTCCTAAGTGATCAGGCTAGAGACAACAACAAAAAGATAGTCTCAAAAAAAAAACAAAAAACCCCAATATATAGATTTCTATAAAATTTCCTTTTTTCTTCTCTCCCATCTTTCCTCTGCAAGGTATTGTAACTATATATTTTTTTTAATCCCGATTTTTTTTTTTTTTTTGCTGCAATAAACCCTCTTGTTTCAGTCACAGCGAGAAACAAAAACCCAAACAAACAGAAAACCCCTCTGGAAAGAGGAGGAAACAAAAGTTGTGACCAGAAATGAAAAGGGGGCGGGGGAGGCGGGGGGGGGGGGGGGGGGGGGGGGGGGGGGGGGAGGGGGTCTTGGTTTCGTCGATGTTGTTATTCGTCTGTTTGTTTTTAAATAGAACCAGAAGTGTCACATTGAAAAACTCAGGAGATGATGGCCACCCTTCTCTGTGCAGGGCCAAGCCCTCCAGCCGCGTCCACGTCTGTGCTGTGTTTTGCCTTAAGATTCCGTGTTCTCTTCTGGGTGCTGATCCTTGGGTCCGTCCTCATGTCCGTGGTGTTTTGGTGGTGGTGGTGGTGGTGGTGGGTTTAGCTTTTGTCACTACCTCCTCGGTTTGCCCTCGGGTCCCTTACACGCAAGCAAAGTACTCCTTCAGCGGAGCAAAGAGGTGGCGGATCACCGGGACGCTCCACGACCGGCCCAGCAGTCTCTGCCTCGCCAAGCGGCTCATGTTGGAGACGTCGGTGTAATGCACGGGGAAGCCGAACACCCTGGGGGAGAAGAGACGGGGCGGAGAGGGCGGCCGTCAGGGCGGGCTGGGCTGGGCCGGGCCGCCTGCTGTTCTGGCCAGGACCCTGGGCCCGGGCCCGGCCCCCAGCATCGCTGGCGGTCCCCGTGTGAGCCCGCAGCCGTGCCCTGCCCCCGCCTCCACCCCGAGATGCTGCGGGAGCTTCTGTCCTCAGTGCCCCGAGGGTGACCAGTGCGGTGCCGGCCCCCGTGGGGTAGAGGAGCGTGGGAACCACTGCCTGGAAGTTCGGAGCATGAGCAGAGGCACATTGGGTTTGTGTGATACATGCCCCCGCCCCGCGGGCACACGCAGTAGATGTCACCAGTCTGCATGCAACAGACAGACGCTCCCAGTAGCCTGTCCAACGCCTGTCCCACTTCAAGAGCGCAGGGGCTTCCCGTTTGCTCTGCTCGTCTCAGTGCAGCGTCTCGGTCTGGTTGGGTGCCCCCTCCACCCCCCCCACCCCCCGTACACCCAGAGGACGAGGCAGCAGGGTGGCCCTGGGTGGCTGGTTTGCGTCCTGTCAGGGCAGGGACTTAAGTTTGCAAAAACGCCTACAAAGCCCCCCCCCCTCGGGTGAAGCTCCTGGAGCGGGTGCAGGAATGATTTCCTTGGGGTACAACCGGCTCTCGGGGAGGTGAGCAGGACAGCGGTCAGCCTAGACGCCTGTAACTTTGGGG
>PVJH01026771.1:0-29599 GCA_004026705.1 Nesogale talazaci
CTGGGTTTTCCTCTTTGCTGCATTGCCTCCTCCCATGGTCCATTTGGGGTTAGATGAGGTGGCTGTCTTGTTCCAATCTTTGCTCCAATTTTAATGAAGTGGACATTTGTTTCACCAAAATTCAGCATGATCCTGTAACCCACATGTAGAGACATGAAATAACCAAACCACAATGCCCTGGAAAAGTCTTACTCAGCTTAAATTCAGACAGGGAGTTTTCTCTGTATATTAAGACAGAAAAACAGACTACAGGAAAGATCTTCTAAGAAAAAAGAGACCTTCAGACAAGAAACTTAAAACCATTCAGCTCGCCCAAGCACTCCCATTCAAAAACCCAGCAATGAATTTATTTTCTTACAAGGGGTGCCATTCATATGATTCTGGGTCCTATCAACTTGTACACCAACAAACAGAGGTATGACATGTGTAGTTTCATCGATCACTTTACTCCAAGCTGAATGGTGCAGATTATTAGTGTCCTGGGATGTAAGCTAAAAGGTTCTAGGGTCAACTCCCCCCAAAGACTGTGGAGCAGACAGTCTTAGAGCTGTACTCTGGGTCACACAGGGGGTCTCCTTGAGTCATAGGTGTCTTGGCGGCCACTGGCTGTGCTCACGACCGGTTAGAAATATTGACTCTCAGGCCTACCCCAGACCTAATGAGTCAAAATCTGCATTTAAACAAGAGCCTCAGGGAGTCAGCACAGCCCTTCACATAACGTTTTAAGTTACCGTCAACAAGGGCACCACAGGTACATGAAACTGGTTGATCCAGATGCTATTTTATTTACTCTCTTGGCATCTGGTAAGTCAGTAGACTGATCCCTGTTGGTGTAATGGATTATATTTGGGACTGCTGATCAAAGGGTAGGCAGTTCAAATCCACCATAAGAAAAAGATGAGACTGTGCTCCTGTAAAAGTTTATAGCTTTGGAAACGTGACATGATGATTCTACTCTGTCTGATAGGGTCTCTCTGAGTCAGATTGACTCAAGTGTGGGCATTTGATCTTAAGCACCCATGAGAAAATGGGAAGCTATTCTTACTTGAAAGAGCTTCTGAAGAGGGGTGTTATTTTAAAAAGAAGAAAAATTTGCCAATTGTACTTTCAAGGAAGCACTCAATGAAAACCCTAGAGAGCACAGTACTACTCTGACAACCATGGATCATCCAAGTCAGAGTTGGCTCAACAGAAACTAGTTACAGTAGAGCTGTGTTTTTTTTTAAAATCTGTGTTTTTTTTAGTGTATCATATTTGATATATGGTGTGTCATATATGTAAGCATTCAGTGAATTATATATGATATGCCTTTAAGAATGTGAAACACAATAAAAATGTCCTGATAAATAAAAACCAAATAGAATCATTAATGAGCATTAGGGAATAAGGGAACTTTTCAGGGGAACAGAGGCATCTTCTGAATGTCAGCTTCCCTGAGACAGAAAATGAAAGTTGTGCCAATGAACAGACCACCTCAACAGCTAGAATGTCCAGGGGAAGAGAATTGGCTGCAAGACATCTTGGGTGATGAGGCAGATGCCAAGGTGGGGGGAAGCACTGGGGGGTGGGCAACGCACCCCAGCCAGAAGAGGTAGACTGGAAGAAAGAATGAAGGTATTCTTTGCCCTGAAAGGGCTGGTTTATCTGATTAGATGAGTCGGGAATGGTGGCCACCAGGAATTTGACACAATTAGGGCTAAGTCAGGAAATAGGGATCCCTTTACTGTCCACTTATGCTGCTGGCTGACGTCTGGATGGAGTGAGGAAAGTGGACAGGAGACTCCACCTCCTGCCCAAACCAATTTAGTGCCTTCGAATCAATGCCGATTCACAGCACAGGACAGGGTAGAAATGACCCTGTGAGTTTCGGAGACTGTCGATATTACAGGGACTAGATAGCCCTTTCTCTGAGGAGCAGCTGGTGGTTTCGATCGCTGACCTTCAAGATCACAGCTTAACTCACAACCACTATGTCACCACGGCTCCTCATGTCTTCCCAAGTTTAGTCTGAATTCTGCTGAGGACCCTTCTGCTGGTCACTGTTGTAATCCTCTTCTGATTCTTGTGGATTTAGAGGTTAGAAGTCCCTAAACTATCTCAGCTTAGGCGGTCAAAGGCTCTAATGCCAGTCCCTTTCTGCACCTTGAAACATGATGAAAATGGCCGGCATGGAGAGCTGGGGAAGGATGTGCCTTTGCTCTGTGACCCTGCGTGGTTTTTCTGAGTTCATAGGCGTTCCTCTGACCTTGTGTGCGCAATGTGGAGGTAGAAGAGTGCCCTGCCTGGAGTCAGGGAGGGAAGTCCTCACTCTGAAGACACCAGATTTCAAACCTGACCACAGTATGTTGCTTCCAAGAGAAGGAGGTCAGAAACCGCTTCCCTGTGGGCCACACTCTGTTGTCTCTGCCCACCAGGCTACCACCCTCCAACACTCAGTAGATCCTTAACACAGAGAGGAGCTGCCCCCTTGGGACACCAAGACTGTCCCCTTGATGGAAGCAGACTGCCTCATCTTCCTCCCATGGAGTGGCTGGTGGATGGGGACTGCTGGCCTTTCTGTTGGTTAGTTGCCAAGAGCTTAACCACAGCGCCACATGGCTCCCTCATGAAGCCCCCCCGCAAATTTTAATCTTGGGGCTACTCCCTGCTCTGCTCAGCCTGTTGGGGTCCTAGGAAGTCCAAGGAAGGAAGGACCCATTCTTAATGAGGACAGGCCTGGAGTCTATGGGTCTAGGGCTGTCCTCAGGGTCCCCCACAGGTTGAATCGCCGTGACTAAAACCTGGGGCTATGCCTTGATCCTGCTTATAAACAAGCAGAATGTTCTGGTTGGGACGGGCTTTCGGTTTACTTTAAGCTGTTTCCTGTGTGTCTGGAAGGGCCAAGGCTGGTGGTGGCTGCAGGGATCGGCTCTCTGCAGCCTGGCACTGTGGAGTTCAGCCTGAGGTCAAGCCCCGTGAAAGTTGGCCAAGTGATGGAACGCAGGCTGCTGGCGCTGGTGATAACCCCAGGGCTTCCCTTGGAATGTGCTGCTGCCTTGCTCTTCAAACTGGCCTGGCAACCTGCGAAGCTTATCCTGGGATTGGACTGGAATGACAACATCAAATACCACAGAGATAAAACCAGGGGATACTTCAGAACAATACAGCTACTTTGGGTAGAGGATGAATTCGCTATCGCCACAGCAGAGAAATAGGCAGATACAATTACATCTTTAAACTCTAAACAAATGAAACGTATACGGGGATCTCTTTGGTACTGTACACTTCTCACTCTTGTTAAACTATATATATATTTTTCCCCACCAGGAGCCAGCGATGCATTAACCCTTAGCAGGTTTCTTAAAAATTTTATTTGCTTGCTTGAGTGATAGTGCTGTTGGTATTTACACTGCAGTCAAAAGACCTGTCTTGCAAGATTTCTCAACATTGTGATCAACACATGGGAAGTTTTGTTAATGTATGGGTTCTTACTACAGTCAAAGAGTGAATGTTTCTAATATATTAATGGTCTTAGAAACTGAACAGGGAGCAGAGGGAGCAAAGAAACCCAGAATGGCCCATCTCAGAAGTAAACGGAGGGCCACGTCACAATCTGAATGATAAAACTAGCAATGACATCCTTGACTGGCACAAAGACCTTACATCCCTGGCTGCTCACTGAAACATTGGCACTGGGAATCCACCCAGAGGTGCCTCAGAAGAAAGGTCTGGTGATAAAATTCTGAAAAGGCAGTTGTTACAAGCACAGTTCTACTATGACATACATGGAGTGGCCATGACTTGGACTTGACCACGTGACAACTGGTCTTGGTGTAAAAGTCTTTCACAATCTAAGGTCGGGGTTGGTGTAGAAGTCAGTAGATACCATCTTTTGACCCTTGAGGAAATAAATTAAGAAAGAACTAAATTCCACTTTTGGCCCATGGGTTAGGGGTGGGGGTGGGGGGAAGGGCAGAAAAGCAGAGCAGAAAAAGAACTCTTTTTTTTGTTTGCTTTGGGGGGGGCGGTGGGCATCACTGTCCTCTGGTGGGAGTGGGAGGCCCAGCCTTGCTGCTGCTAGATTTGAACCACCAAGCCAGTGGGCCACAGTCCCACATTCAACCACTATGCCACCGGGGCTCAGCCCCAAAGAACTCTTTTCTAAAGATATTTTTATTAATCAAAACCAAACAAACAAACAAAAAGATATTATTATTATGGACAATTAATACCTGTCACATCATTCCATAGTTCTAGCACATCAAGCATTATTGTACAATTGTTACTACAGTCAGTTTCCAAACATGCTTTTCTTTCCTGGACTCCTTGATATCCACTCCCTTTTACAGCACTCATCACTGCCATTGCACCCACCCCTGTCCTCTCCCAAAGCTTTATTCTACTTGCAATTCCTATAGAATCGTCAATCCTGTATTTTCTATACCTGAAAACAGAAAGACATATAACACAAATTCAATCGGGCGACCCTAATGACATTGTACTTATAATATAAACTCCAATAGGAACAAACAAAATATAGAAAGTGTTGAAGACCAGATTAAGTGTAACATACATCCGTGTGGGAATTTAAAACAATCCTGATCCAAATTGTTGATGGAGACTAATATATTGAATAATTACAGACAATACAGCGATTTCAATGAGGTATGAAAATGGGCTGTCAAAATCCCTGCAGGAAAAATGAGAAGCCACCAAGGACAAGAATTTGCAAAAGAAAGAGGAAAGAAACCTAAAAGTACAACCGTGAAAAATGAATCATGCCTTATCAACTGTGTGTGTGCCCATACCTTTGCCAGACCAAGTTGGAAACCCCCTGTCTTTGAATAACAAATTGCTCTGATTAAGTAGATTTGCAAAAATTAAATATAATGATATTTCTGTGAGTCAAATCAGAAGGTCCAAGATCATCCTGATTAAAATGCTCCGAGGTCAAAAGGCAAAGCCTAGTTTCTGACCTCAGATCAGAATAAAAAGACTTAAGATCATCTGAAACCAAATCAATAAATCTGGGATTTGAGACTTGATTGCTAAAGGCGGCTGTGGATCTTTTAAAATGAAAAGCAATTGATTAGGTGTCACTAAGGGGATGCAGTGGGGAAAGCCACAACGGCAAACCCAAAGATTGGCTGGGAGCACCCATGTGCACACACACACACACACACACACACACACACAGAGAGAGAGAGAGATAAAGATGTAGGAAGATTGCTCTGAGTCAGAAAAGATGGCAGTGGGTTGTAAGAAGTCAAGTCCCTCTGTGGTGCAATGAGCTAATTGACTCAGCTACCAACAGGAAGAGTACAGATTCACACCCACCCAGAGGTCACTCAGAAGAGAAGACCTGGTGACCTCCTTCTGAAAATCATGAGCTGCAGTCGATTCGACAGCAAGCCGTAAAGGACCAGGCAAGCTAGACCATCAAGAAAGACAGTCATGGAATGTGTGGGAGGCAGGAAACCTTTAGTGCACTGCCATGTGTAGCGTATTTCACAAGACATGTATAGCTCATGTGTTTCTTCCCTTTTGCAAGACATGCATAACCTATGTCATGTTGTTCTGATGCAAGACAGAAACGATGCACTGAAAGTTCAAATGATTAGGTGGATGGGCAACTGGTAGAAGAACAACGGGTGCTGATTGATGTCCCCCTTGCAGAGTCATTTCTCTGGAAGCATACCCTGAGTTCTTGGCTGCTCATGTTGAATCTGGTATCAGGAACAATGAATTAGTGAGTGAGTAATTGAAATACTATATAGTGAGTAAGGAATAAAGACTACAAATTAATAAGGAAGATGAGATGAGAATGGATACATTTGAAGTATAGTGTTGTCCATAAATATTGAAAGTACTATGGACTTCCAGAAGAACAAACAACTCTGACTTGGAGGAAATACAGCGAGTGTGCAACTTAGAAGGGAGGCTGGAAGTCTTTAGTACTTTGGGCATGTTATCAAGAGAGACAAGTTCCAGGGAAAAGACATTAAGTTGGATAAAGTACAAATTCAGCAAAAAAACAAGGAAGACCTTCAACAAGATTGATTGACAAGGCGGCTACATCAATGGGCTCAAACGTGCACAGATGATGCAGGACTGGCCAGTATTCCATGCTGTTTTGGCTGTGAATCAAGGATGACTATATCACATCTAGCAGCCATCACTGGGTCCTTGGACAAGGGTGTGGAAAGCTTGCTCTCCCACTGGCAGGTAACATGATGCTTGAAGGGGTGGGAGTTAGTTGTGGACTGCTTATTCCATGTAAAAAAACAAAGTGATGAATCCTTTGATATGTCTAAAGATTCAATGAGGGTCTTATCCAAGGAATATGAAGTTTGGGCATGAAGCTACTTTTTATGTTTCTCCTTTCAAAAACAAATATGTGTTAGAACAAAACAAGTTTGCCTCTTTCATTCACTTCTAGTTAACTTTTTATTCTGAAGGGATTCTCCAGCCTTCAGTCTAGCTGAAGGAGCTGATTATGAAAGCTCTTGGAAAATCTGTATTTTGATTGGACCTTAAGATTCAAGAGGTGTTGGATTAAACTTCTAGACAGATAAGATAACTTCAAAGAGTGTAGAATATTTGTGCTCTGTTACCTTATCATTTTTATCTTAGTGCCTTAAAACTCCTTTAGATTAATTGCATGCTAAAGGAAGGAAAACTCTTGTCCCTCTCTTAGTGAAACATTTTAGGCAGTTAAATGTTGAGTGGACTTTAAAGTGGCTCAATCATGTCCTAAAAGCATGGCATCCTGCTAATTATATTATTGTTGTTATGTGGTGTATTTGAACTGGTTCTTTCTCAAAGCGGCCCCATATACAGCAGAACAAACACTACATTGTCTTGCACTGTCCTAATGATCACTGTGTTTGAGCCCATTGCTGCAGCCACCATGTCTATGCATTTCCTTGATGCCTTTTCTCTTTTGTGCTGTCCCTCTACTTGATCAAGTATGAAGTCCTTCTCCAACGCCTGGTTTCTCCTGTGAGTGTGTCCAAAGCATGGGAGGCGAAGGAATCTTCGATACTGTTTCTTTCAGGACATACTTCTTTGTTCCTCTGACTGTCCATAGTACTTGCAGTGTTTTTCACCAATCCTATACTTCAAATGTGTCAATTTATCTTCAGACTCCCTTACTCATTCACTTTCACAAGCATAGAAGGCGATGGGGAATCTCATGACCCGAGTCTTCTCATTGACAACTTTCCTCTCTAATGCTGTAAGCAGGTCTTGTACAGCAGATTTGCCTAATGCAGGGTGCATTGTCTGATTTCTTGATGGCTGCTTTCATGAGCACTGACTGTGGGTCCTATGCAATATGAAATCCTTGCAACTGTGATCTTCTTTCCATGGATCACGATGCTGTCGATGGGTTCACCTGGGTGGATTTGAGTGTTTTTGAGTTGACATTGTAGTCCTCTCAGTCCTTGAGCTTCATCGGTAAGTGCTTCAAGCCCCCCTCCACTGTGAATTATGGCAAAGTTAAACATCATGGCATGTTAATCATATTCTCCAAATGTCACCCCTCTAGCACTCTAATTGTGAGGTTCCATTGATCTCAAAACATCTTGCAGTAAATACAGCAGGAAGCTGTGATACTCAAAATCAAACTTTCCAAAGAAGTGGTCAGAGGTTTCCTCTAGCTCATAGCAAAGCTGGAGATGCCACCAGCTGCACTCTTGAGTCTACTTTTAATACCTACAACCCCATCCTTTGATTTCCTTTATCACATTCTTAGACTGCATGCTTTCCTTCTGTAATTGATATATTTTAGAAGCTACATTTATATATTTTTCATAGAGGATATCAATAGAAAAAATATGGATAAGATGTTTTTAGAAGAAAAGAAAATCCAAGTCCAAATCCTCCCTACCAAAAATCTCAAATGTGCATACTTAGAAAGTCAAGTGAATATTTGTGCTATCAACCAAAACCAAACTCACTTCCATGGAGTTGATGTCAATTCAGAAAAATTCCGTAGGACACAGTAGAACTGCTCTGTAGATTTTCAAGGCTGTTAACTTTTTAGGAGAGCAGAAAGCTCCATCTTTCTCCTGAGGTGCAGTTCAACATTCCAACTGCTGACATTGCAATAAGCAGTTTGGTATGTAATCACCATCATCCCTCCATTTGTTCTGTAAGTTCCAAAAATTAAAGAAAGTTGCCTCCCTTAGAACCTGGCAGAAACCACTCACACTTCGAGATAGTGGGTCTGGAAAGGAATACACAAGCTAAGTAGAAGCTAATCTCATTATCTGGTGCCCAAGAAGATGGCTCTATCATGGAACACCAATAGGAGCTATACTAAAGTGAGCAGATTTTAAGCGGGACACCATTGACTGAGGGGAGGAGGGGTTCTTGATTAAAAATTTGGTCGATAGGAGCAACAAAAATGTTCATAGAAGACAAAACTTGTATTGTAACATATATGTTTAATTTTAAAACACCGTGAGACGTGGGGCAAATTGTTAAAAACTGGGACGTCTAGTCACCTTAGTCTATACACACCCATGATTGACAAGCTATTCAGATCTGTGCAGTCAATATGAAGTTCTGCTCATGATCCCCTCTCTATTAAACAAACAAACATCTAGGACTACTGTTACTCTTTGGACTGAGATTTGAAAAAGTCCTGACCTGATCTGCTGGTCTTTGCTTGGTTAACCTGATTTCCACTCCACAGTTTGCCCCCTTCTGGTCCCATCCTTTGTCTTATGTTCCTTTCTTCAGCTTGTCATTGTCCTCTGACTTCTGAGCCTAGCCACACATTTTTACTTCGATTCTGGTGTTCTTCTCCTGTCTCCTTAAACTTGACTCCACTTATGGCGACTCCATGTGTGCAGAGTACAACTACTCCATCAAGTTTTCATGGCAACAATTTTTTCAGAAGCTGATCTCCAGGCCTTTCTCCCAGCAGTGTCTGTCTGTCTTCTGTCTCTCTCTCTCAGAACCACCAAGCTTTCACTCAAAAGCTGGTGCATAACTGTTTTCCCCAGCTGTTTCAGCAATTGAACTAGAACAAGTCATCCATGAGCAGATCTCCATATATTTTCCCTCTGAAGAGTATTTTTCACATGCCATGTTCATGGTATCAAGAGTAGTAAAAGCAAGATACCCAAAAGGAGCCCAAATTCAAAAGGAGAAAGTGTGTCCCCTAGAAACAGAGTAGCGTAGATTTGAGTCACTGAAGCACTGTTCTCAAGACCATTTCCATGTTCATGACGATGTGCAACCCCCATGGGAGGTTTACGCTCTCCTTCAGTCTCCACGCGACATTTCTATGGATCTTCGTGCTGGTCAGGTCTCTGATCAGGATCATGGCCCAAAAGCCACACATCAAAGTCAGCGGTGTGCATGCAGATCAGCAAGGCGAGGCCAGTGCTTTCCGAGAAAACCAGGACGGGGACCTTTAAGGGGAACTTAAGGTTCAGAGAGAGGCCTTTGTTCAAAGCTCGAAAACGAAAGCGATGCCCTCCTCCTTTCTTTCCTTTCCATTTCCAACGACATCAGCCAGGCCAGGAGCAGGTGCATCCTTCCTGCGGGACTTTCTGTGGATACAGCCAGCTCCTGGCTGATATCACACCCTCTCAGTCCTTTCCTGCCCACAGAGGGGGCTATGCTCACCAGGCAGCAGGAAAAACAGGATGTCTGTCAAGCCTGTCAGCCCTCTCTCAGCTTGGTGGCAGAAACCTCTGGAAGCATCATGAAATGGCTTCCTTTACTTCTAGACCTGATGCTCCTGTGTGCTTGTCCACAGCATCTGGTTCAAGGAGAGCCATCTAAGCCAAACACTTGATAGCATGCAGATGTTTTGCTCCAAGCTTTGGAAATGGTTATTTGGGTCACTGAGGAGGTACAGAGAATTAACATACTCAACCACTAACCCAAAGGAGTTGGAGATACAAGTCTACCCCTAAGGGCCTCGGAAGAAAGGTCTGGCAATCTACGCCTCAAAAAGCAGTCGTCGAGCAACTCTGTATAGCACAGTCATACTCTGACTACAGAGGGTTCTCCATGAGTTGCAATCAACTAAACAGCAGGGGGCAGATACGAAAGGTGTGGGGAGAGCTAGTGCTGAACTTGCCTTCTCAACACCATTCCCTTGGAACTTACTGGGTGGTGTCAGGTCAATGGCTTAAAGTTTTGGGCCCCTGTTTCTATAGCTGTCCACGGATGGGAGGGGACTAGGTAACTTCTGTGGGAACAGGTCCAGCATGCAGGGAAGTGAGGGCATTGGAGCCAGTCTCAATCATGCACACAGACTCCAGAGACCTGGCTCGATGATGCAGATCTAACTTGATTGCAGCTTTTGCAAGGCTTACATAGATTTCATTGACCAATAAGATCAGAGCTCCTGGTTTCAAAAACGTATGCTTATACGGTCATGGGTTTGCAGCATGAAAAACAATTGGCCCACACTGCGGACTATGTAAATGAAGCATGACAGCTCAAGTTATGTAAATGAGGTGTCGCTGGCTGAACCAGCCGTCCAATCACATTACAGAATTTTACTGGCCACTCATTACAGGATCTTAGCTGTTACTATGGAGAAGTTAGAAGTAAGCGGAAGGCTGTCAGATGAGCTGGCCTGGGTTCTGATTGCTTCAAGACTGGAAGTCTTTCCAGGAGTCATGGAAACACGAGATACCCCGCAGCTTCCACCTGGCTCAAGACCAGGATACTCCAGGAGACTTGGGAGTGCGGGTTCCAGCTAGCTAAGGGTGCGGATGCCCAGTGGCTTCCAGACTGCTCTAGGAGATGCAGCAGCATCCTGAGCTTTCTACGTCTTTCTCTCAGCTCCACAGGTCCTGCCAAGAATGCCTCCACAAACTTCTTTGAAGTTAGAGTGTTTGTGACTCTGTAAAAAGACTGAACGCCTGTTGGGGTGAAGTGGCTGAGGCCCTGCCTGACTTCGCTGTGCCAAGAAAGACAGGTGAGAGACCATCTACACCAGCGGAGAGGCAGGGCTCCTCATGCCACTGTTTAGCTGTGCTTTTGTGCTTAAAAACATGCCAGGCCCATCAAAACAGATATTGCCATCGAGTCAATGCTGACTGGCGGTGACCCTAGATGACAGAGCTTCCAAGACTGTAAACAGATGATGGGAAGAAATCCCTGTCTTTCTTCTGAGGACCTTCTGGTGGTTTCAAACTGCCAACCTGGAGGATCACAGTCTAATTCAAGGCTCCTGTGCAGTGCCCACCACTAGGCTTCACCAAATGAGAAAACTATCGCGTGTTACTTTGGGATATCTAACACCATTTAAGATGTAGTCTCAAACACTCTATATGCTATGAGTCAGAATCAAACGGATGACAATGGGTTGGGTTTGGGGATTTATGGTGCCTGTGGGCTAGGCATCGGGCTGTTGATCACAAGGTTGGCAGTCTGCGGAGTTACATAATATCATACCAACTTGAAGAGATGCGTGCAAGGATGGAGTCTAGCCTGCCAATCAGGTCACACAGCATGATGGTGCCTCCTGGTGGGTGTGGCCTTCTCATAAGGAGGATCCTGGAACCTTCCTTTCTCTCTCTGCTTTCATCTTCCTGTTGACAAGCCATGTGGAGTCACACTGAAAACCTGCCAGAGTTCTGGAAATGCCAATGAATCCACAAGATTTTGCCCCACTGGCCTGTGATCTTCCTCCATTTTGCACCATTGCATGTGCTGTGTAAGTCTGAAGAGGGATTTATGGACTAGGATCAGACTTATGGGCTAATATGGACTTAAGGACTTGCTCTAGACTTGACTGGGATATTTTCTTAATATACAATTATTCTTATATATAAAGCTCTCTCTTGTACATGTGTCTGTGGATTTGTTTCTCTGGCCAAGCAGCCTAGCACACAGCTATCACCCCTCCCAGGTGCTCCTTGGGAGAAAGATGAAGCTGTCTGCTCTGACAGGCATTCAGTCAGAAATCCTAAATAGGGTTAGGCGCCAAGCCAACTTGATAACAGTGGGTTTGGTGGCGGTGGTCCTTTGTGCATGTTGGGTATGGCAGGTGGTCTTTGAAATGCTCTGACCGCTGTCCCCTCTTCTATGAGCTGCCCCCTGTTTGGTACTCAGTGACCTACCCTCCTGTTGTCAAAATCGTCCGTCTTTAAAACCATGATCATCAGTGCTCCATCCAAAAAGCTTTCCCAAAGGGCCCCAAGACCCTCCCTGTTCAGACTGGACCTGAGGACATTTTTAGTCTGTGCATCACTTCCTTCAGCTCACCCTGGACCCAAGTGCCACTGGAAGGGTTCTTATTATCTGACCCACTGATCTCTCTGAGCTTATTTCTCAAGTGAGAAGTCCATCAAGGGATGTCCAGGAGGATGTGGTTCACCATTCGGACCTCTGGCCATGAACAGAGGCAGATTAGAGAGAAGGACTGGGAATGGGGTAAGAATCCAAGAAGCCTGGAGAATAAAGAGACCCAGGGCCCTCATTCTGAGGAGCAGGCACTTGGTATTTGGATCAGGAGTCTCTGCTCCTCCATGGCATGGACAATAAAATCCCCTCTTCTCTTGAAACAGGTGTGCACTTTTCAATCATCTTTAGGATTTCCATTCTAAAATACTTTAGAATATTGAAGAGCAAGGATATTACTTTGAGGCTTAAGATGAGCCTGACCCAAGTCTTGGTATTCTCCATGGCCTCAGATGCATGTGAAAGTTGAACATTGAATAAGGAAAACCATGGAAGAATTAATGGATTTGAATTGTGGTGCTGGAGAAGAACATTGAAAGAATCATGGACTGCTAAGCGAAAAAACTGCTCTATGTTGGAAGAAGTATGGCCAGAGTGCCCCTTAGAGGCCAGGATGGCAAGACTTCATCAAACCTCCTTTAGACATATTTTCGGGAACCCATTTCTGGAAGAAGGACATCAAGTTGGATCAAGTGAAGGGGCAGCAATAGGGAGGAGGGCCCTTGAGATGGCTTAACACAGCGGCCACACCGATGGGCTCAGGCATAGGAATCATTGTGAGGATGGGGCAGGACCTCGCAGTGGCAGTGTTTCCTTCCATTGTATACAGGGTCCCTGTGAGTGGGGACCTATCAGCGGCAACCAACAACTGTGAGAATAAAACAGGACAAAGACCTGTTGCTTGTGTAACAATCGTTTTGCTTTGTTTTGTTTTTTGCATTTGTTTACTCATTGGCGTACCTACTGAGTTAAGTGTTGAGCAGCTAAACAAAGGTTGGTTCAAATTGAGGAGGCACACCAATGGAGAAAGAGGAGGCTGCCTACTCCCCTAAATATTTCTTCAATCAGAACCCCTAAGAAGCAGTGCTCCTCTGTGGTCTAGAATCCCTCTGTGTCAGGAACCATCCAAGGACAGGGCAGTATGGTTTTATTACTGATGGAGTTTGATTTCATTTCTCAGGTCCTGTTAAAAATATCTAAAGTGAACCCGTAGGGCTTTTCCATGACTGATTCTTATGGAAGAAGTAGATCACCAGGCATTTCTTCAAAAATGTTCCTGGGATGGACTTCAACAGCCCACCTCTGGATTAAGAAAGGAACAGTTCAAGAACAATGTTTTCATTTGTTTGTTTGTTTGTTTTTGTTTCTGCTTTTATTTCATTTGTATGTTTATTTCTCAACATCAGTAGCCCTCTGCTCTTAATTTCCAGTTCAAACGGCAAGGAGCTATGTCAGATTTAGTAGAAACACAGATCGTAAAAGATAAGGAAACTTAGGAGATTCCTTCCTTCTCCCTGCTGCCAGGCTGCCCGTAGGGGTGGCAGATAGGGATCATGGGTGTTAGTGATTTGGTGTTGTCTTCGGAGATAAGGAGTGGGGCTCTACAGCAGGAATTCATGGAATTCAACCACTTTATTTACTACTGGGGTCTCCAGTAACTGCTGCTCTGGGTTGATTCTAACTCCAAAACGGTTTTCTCGTCTTTTGAGTGGCTGCTGTTATTTCTGAAGCTTTTTTGATGGGGGACTTAACTCCACAAATGCCTGCACCCTCTCTTGATGGCTTTCTTGGGTTTCTGGCTGGAAAGAATGATCCGCTCACTTTGATTTTAAAGGAAATGCGTGGTGGTTTTGCTATCAGACTCCAATGGCACTTTATAACGGATCTCTGATAATGCCTTTTCCCTCACCACACCATTACAAAGTGGTTATTAGCCTTGCCTGTAGGGGCCATTGGTCTCTGGATACTTGGGAACAGGCACACTGGTTTCTTTGGACTATTTCCACAGATGCTTCCCCTCCTTCCCAGGCTCATAACTCCAAGGCAATTGTTTAATTGGCTATCTTTCCTTGAGCAGTATATTCTGAGCCCTGTGAAATATGCAGTATCCGTTACTAGAATGCCCAATGTCAATGCAGCACAATTAGAGTCAGTAATTTTGGACAGGAGTAGACACCCTTTTCACACGGGGTCTCAATAGCCCCTTGCCTGTTTTCTTCATATCCCAAAACATATACATGAAGGTGGGATTGCTATGGAGTTCCCAGTTGCGTTTTCAAGTACAAAAGTGATCCCAAATCTCAAGTAGAGTTTAAGGAGAACTTTTTTTTTTTTAAGTCATAAGAAGAAAGAGACATGTCAAAGACAAGGATACATCACCCAGATGAGGGAGGCAATTAGAGGTTATAATGGTACCCAAGGGTTTGAAGAGAGGCAGAGACTCAAAGATGACTCAGGAGAGCCCAGGGAGACGGTCACACAAGCGTGATGGGTGGCAGATCACCGTATCGCAGTTGCTGGGGGGACTACCCGGGGAGGGTACAAGACCATGATGCAGACACATGTGTTAATGTAGGCACAAGAGCTTTCAAAACTGGTCCAAGGCAGCCTGGATGTGACTCATGACTGTGGGACCCGGACTCTCATCAAGATCGGTGCCATGGAGCAAGGTCCTAAGGACTAGGCTAGTTCTCCCCAGCCTAGCCAGGGGAGTGGCAGCAGCACGCTCTCTGTGCATCCTGAGGGAGGGCAAGGCCTTCCTGGTTGCTGGTCAATGATCCAAAGGAACTCAAACAAATAGCAAAGACCCAAACTCTACCATCAAGTTCATTCCCACTCAGAAACCCTGCCTGGTAGGGTAGGACTACACCCATGGACTTTTAGGGCTGACTCCTTAAGGCAGTAGAGAGTTCCATCTTTCTCCTGCAGAGTGGCGGGCCCTGAGCAGCTCAGTGCATAACCACTATGCCACCAAATTCACACAGAGTCTCAGAAATGGATTTTAGGCCTCCATGGCACCCCTACCTCCCCAACCTTCAGCAAAGACACTTCAGCTCAACAGTGTGGAAGCGAGGAACTTCCCTGGGTTAAGGTGAAAAGGAGACAGCCACAGGGTGCTTTCTGCTCCCCTGGTCCCAGAATACATTCACTGGAGAATCAAATCTAGAGAGCTGATCAAAAAGACAAACTCCAAATGGCCTTTCACTTTGCCCCATATGGTGTTCAAAGGCACGAGGATCAGGGAGTGGACGGAGACACAACTTCCATGCAAGCAATCCTGTGACAAGGATGAATGGACTATCAACTCAAAAGCAAAACAACAACAAAAACAAGCACACATTCCAAAGTAATTTGTTTTTCTATAAAAGAAGAGCTTACTCTTATAACATCAGAAAAGATGTTAGGCAGGTTTCCACCCCATGCACATGCACACGACGGGCTGTTAAAAGACAGAAAACTCAAAAGTACATAAAAGGGAGCATTTAACATAGTTACTGTAACTGAACATTAAATTTAATTCTGAGCTTCCTGGCAGTTAGGGGGAAAAGGAAAAACAATGGGCGACTTTGTTTTCAGCATCTGATGAAAGAGAGCATTTCCCCGCTTCAGAAAATACTTGCTCTTTCTGGTTATTAAATTTTCAGGGTGCTGATTCCAATAGGCACTTATGAAAGGCACACAGAACATGCTTATGGATAATATTTTTTTAATGTTTTCCAGGAAATGCAGGGAAGAAAAGTCCTTCTTATGAATTTTATCATCTCACACAAAAATTGAGAGCAGAATACAAAATATAAGCCCGAGAAAAGGAAAATATTTCCCACCTCAAAATTGTGTATGCATAAGTATGTGTGTATGAGTGTGTGTGAGAAGCAAACCAATGCTTTCTTCAAATCCTCTCTTGGGTCCAGACAGTAACTATTCTGTGTTTCCTATAAAGGGAACAAAATTTTAAAATCACTTATGTAATGTACACACGTGTTGATTTTCATTTTTTATCTTCTGGCACTGACTTAGACTTTTTAAAAAATTTGAGTAAGGGGGGGGAGGGTTTTGAAAAAATAAAGGCACTCACTTTCTGAACTGATCTTTTAGCACTTCCAAGAAGACTAAGGATTCTAAAACATTGAGAGAGAAAGAGCATTATGACAAAAAGTGCAAGTCTCCAAGATGTGCCGAATTTAGTGTGAAAGTCGCCTTTCTTCCTAGATGATTATAATTTCTCACCGGAACTATTTTTGGTTTGGTCTCCTTTGCTCTTACTCAGGCTGTGGAACACAAAAAGTGATGACCCAGGCTTCGAGGACATCGGAAAGGGAAGTGCTAAATTGATGAGTGGTCTCTGGAGGTGGGTGATCTCCACAAGACTCCACGTGGTGGGAGAACCCATGTGGACTTCCAGTCCGCCAGGAAGCCTGGTTTCTCTGGACCAAAATGGGATCTTGTGGACTCAAGCTAAACCCTGAGGGGGGAAATGACTGAGTCCTCCAAATTTAACTTAATTGGCATTGTGGGAAACCTTATTTTCCTCCAACCAGTCCACACTGTCTGCCTCATATAAACCAAAGACCTGAGGGGAAATCAGGAGATGAGGAGCTGCTTCACACCACATTTTCCATGATCCTCCATCAGCTCCTGAAGCAGGAATGGTTTCTTCGTGTGCTCCCCCTTCTCCCACGAAATATATGAGGCAGGTGCCGGTGAAATGCAGGAGCATGGTGAGGCCATTAAGACAGGCAGAAAACCCAAAAGCCTATAAAAGAGAAGGTTTAAAATAATGGCTGCCACCGGAGGCTGCTTTCTGAACTTCCTGGGAGCTTTCCAAAATGAGAGGGAAAGAACAAAGGGTTTTTCCACAAAGGCTATCCGGATGACCTTGCACTAGGGTGGGGTGCAGAGCAAAACATGAATTCGTTAAAAAGTGAGAGGGGTGGCTGGCCTTTAACCCTGTTCTACAAACATTCTTCACCATCTCACTTTCAAGACCTTTTGGTGCATGTCTAAACATTGCCATTACTTTCCTCTGTTCTTTCTTCATTCGCAGCTTTCTTAGTTTGCTATCTTGTTGTCTAAATTCCAAGAGTCCTTCACTGGTCTAGTTTGCTAGGTAACCACCATGTACAGGCATCCTGGTCCTGCTGTGGAACAGACTTTGGGCTGCTAGCTCCCAGGTTAGATGTTCAAACCCACCAGCCGCTCCTCAGGAGACAGATGAGATAGTCTGTGCCTCTAACTATGTACAGTCTCAAAAACCCTATGGAGGGGTTGTGGTGAGTCATCTTGGTCTCCAGGGCACTGAGGATTTCATAGATGGAGAAAAGAAACTTGGGGACTCAGTGGAAACAAGGTCAGCTTTGTTTTCTTGCCTCGTTATGGTTTTCCACCACACACAATTCGGGGAATGCTACCAAAAGATTTAAATAATGGACAGTCCACCTCTTTTTCCTCGTCTTGAAGTTTCTTCATTCCCATTGTAAAAGCAGTTCGTTGAAAATATACACAGCAAAACAATCACTAGTTCATTGACTTCCCAAGTAGTGAAGGGGAGCTGTGAGTATCTCCTGAGGATAGCATAGTGGTTCCATGTGGGGCTTCCCATCTCCAGGTCAGCAGTTCAAAATTACTAGCCACTCTGAGGGAGAAACATGAGGCTTTCTACTGCCATAAAGAGTTGCAGTCTTTGAAAATCCACAGAGGGCAATGCTTTCCTGCCCTAGAGGGTCACTGAGCGCTGGAGTTGACTCTCTGGAGTCAGTTTGGGCCATTCAGTAGGAACCCCAGGGTCGTAGTGGGTTACTCAGACAAGGATTTCACACCCTTTCCTCCATGTCCTATTTGCTCAGGCCTTGAGGAACTGGAAGCTTTAGTTTTCTCTCTGTTAGAACGCTTGCTCTTGGAGATCCTAGTTTGCATTAAAGAAGTTCAAACGAAATAGTAATTGCACTCATCACAATGAGTACAAGGGAGAAGAACATTTTCTAAAACAAATTGTTTGCGGTGGTGATGATTGTACAACTCTTCTTGATAGCGTCAAACTATTTTATTGCATACCATGTGAACAGTTATCAAATTGTTTTAAATAAAAAGAAGTTCATCTGAGATGCAGTCCATTAATATACCCCTTCTAGTCCTAGTTCCTGATGTGAGGTACCACAGTAGAGGGGAGGACCAAATCACACACACTCTGCTGTCCAGAGGGCCCTGCCTGCTAAAAGACAAACGCCATGCCTCCCTCAAAGCTGGTCTTCTGTGTACAAGAGTCATCTCGGAGAGAAAAGCCCTCAGGAACACTGGAAGAAGAGCTACTTCGAGAGGTCTGTCCGAAGTGATGGAGGATGGGGCCAGCGGCACCAGAGGCTGAGGCCCAGACACTACAGGACACAGCCAAGGACCCAGACAGAGACCAGAGACTGAGCAAGGAGACCATGAAACAGAACTGAGGAGGTTGTGAGACAGAGGGACAGGTGGGCTTCCTGGTCCACAGAGGAAGAGGCCAAGGTTGAGAAGCTGAGGACCAGCGAGAGTTGCCTGTTCGCTGAGGAGAGGTCTAACTCTAGACCGATGACGTATCTTTAAGGTTTTCTGATTCTAGCTTGTGGTAGCTTGCTACATTCCCTTATACACTCCATTAATGGTCAGTCATGTCTGTGAGTTTTGTGTCGCCTTTGCAAGGAACGATCAAACCCAGAGAGGCAGCTGTGCCGTGGGAGGAATGGCTGATGTCAGAGCAGGGAGAGAGAGAGAGAGAGAGAGAGAATGCCTGACCTCTACCTCACCAGATAGGCTGGCGGCCCCGGGTGCCTTTGATGCACCAACTTCCCTGAGACTGCCATGCTGTCAGGAAGCCCACATTTGCCAGCCCATTTCAAGAGCCGATGTGGTTGAAACAAGTCCTTTGTGGGACAGTGGTTATGCGTTGGGCTAACGGCAAGATCAACAGTTCGAAATGCCCAGCCGCTCTGTCGGGAGCAAGATGGGGCTTCCTCCTCCTATAAAGAGTTACAGTCTTGGAAACTCATAGCTGGGGGTGGGGTTGGGGAGGGCATGGGGGCTCAGCTCATAATCAACTCTATGGCAGGAAGAGAAAAAGGAATGCAGCCAGCCTTCAGCATCTGCAGCCTCAAGTGATTCCAGTCCCCCCAGCTGATATCCCAGCTGCAGTAAAACAGAAGCTCAGCCTCCCAGAGATTCCAACTGGGTCTCACAGTAGGTGATCACAGCAAATTAGGATCGATGAACCGCTAGGCTCTGCAGTGAGGGCAGGGCTAGTTCCGTGATGAAATCCACACCCTCCGGGCAAGAGATCCATGTTAAAGGCCTGTGGTCTTCGAAAAGTCTCTCGAATCCTCTGAGTCCTCATGTACTCAACAGAATGATTGAGAGGATTAAGTGAAAGAATGCATGAGCAGTGGCCAGCTCCCACCCCACACAGAATTAGTGCTCATTAAGGGTAGTTACTACTGTCATCGTGATGATGATCCATGTCAAGCCCATGCATTAAGATTTCATTATGAAGTCCATCATGTCTCTTCATGCTTCGGGAGAGCAGCAGAGGTCATTTAAGCAACCCCATGCCTTGTGGGTTGCTGGGATGCTGGAAGTGATGTCCCTGGTATTTCAAAGACGAGCCAGGTCACTCCAAAGTGAACAGGCTTCAGCAGAGCTTCCTGACTAAGAACAGACTACGAAGAAGTCCACTTCAGAGGAACTGGTCCCAAACAAACCCATGGATAGCATCAACACATTGCCACAGAGAGATACCCTCACAGTGTCAGAGATCATGCCAGGAGACAAGAATCCTCAGGTCAGAACGCCCTCAGAATATGGCTGAGGATGAGTTGACCACAGTGCTGTGGATGGGCTAGAGCTCTCTGGAATAAAGCATTCTGGACTTGGAGTTAATGACGGGGCATGGCTTGAAATGAGATAGAGAAAATGCCAACATCAATGAATATTAGGACTTAGAATGTGTGAAGGATGCACCTAGGAAAATTGGAAGCTGTCAAAAATGAAACAGAACTCATAAAGACTAATACTCTAGGGGTTAGTGAGTTAAAAAAGCAAGTGCCTATTTTTCCCCCAATAATGTAAAGCATGGTTTGCTCTCTGATTGCAATGATTAGTTTGGCAAATTTCTCTGACTGGGCTGTGGCTCCCTCCCTCTTTAACCACTTCATGTTCATTCTTGATGTAAGAGGACAACTTTTCGGGGGAGGGGGGTGAGGGTGTGCAGTAAATGGAAATGGAGTAGAACTCTCCGACCTTTTTGAGCTGCCTGACTGCCAGGAGGTAAGAGTCAGACATGCCTCCATGCTCCATCCCCCATTACCTATTCTGACTCCATTCTCCCCCAACACCAGTCTCCATGTATGCTGGCTTCGAGAGGTTCCTTGCAATAACCACACAGAACTCACAGACAACACTGGCTCTGAAGGGGGGTTATTTGGGTTTCTTGTACCACCGGCAAAGAATATCGAAAGTACCATGGACTGCTAAAAGAAGAAACAAATCTGTCTTGGAAGATATACAGCCAGAGCGCTCCTTAGAGGCAAGGGTGGCGAGATGTTGCCTTACCCACTTTGGCCCTCTTGTCACTTGATAAAGCAGAGGGGCAGCAAAAAAGTAGACCAGCAAGGAGAAGGATTGACACAGCGGCTGCAACAATGGGCATAAGAAAAGGAGCAATTGGGAGGATGGCACAAAACCAGTCAGAGTTTTCCTGTCGTGCATTGGGAGGCTATGAGGCGCAGCCAACTTGATGACACCTAACACAGAGGAAGGCGATCGGCTGCCACAGTCAGGATCAGCGAACAGTAAGGAGATACTTGGTGTCCTCAGCCACCAGCCGAGTCTCTCTGGTGCTTAGTCTCGCAACCACATGTCTCCTTGGGCTTTGACTCCATCAGCCAAGAAGACAGCCCACCTGCTCTTCTGCCCCACAGTTTCATAGTCTAGAACAGTGGTTTTTAACCTTCCTGATGCCGTGACCCTCTAATGTAGTTCTTCGTGTTGTGGTGAGCCCCAACCACAAAATTATTTTCATTGCTACTTCATCACTGTCATTTTGCTACTGTTAGGAAATGAGCGACCCCTGTGAAAAGGTAATTTGAACAACCTACAGGGTGGTGACCCACAGGCTGAGAAACACTGGTCTAGGGCCTAGGTAAGAAGGTACCCCATAATATCGATGCTATTCCTCTGATCTCCAAGCCACTGTCTGTGATGCATCTGGGCTCCACTGGCCTCCACTTTTTGTAGAGATCTTAAACGGACTCTTCCAAGAGCCTCAGAATTTCTCTCTCTGCTGCTGCTTCAAAGATGACTCAGTTGTATAGCCAAGGAACTCAGTAGCGAGGCACCCAACAAACCAAACTCACCAACATCCAGCCGATGCCGACTCATGTCAACCCCATAGGACACGCCCTCCCTACTTGTTCTCAAGCCTTCCTTCCTGTAGGTCTTTAAGGCCCTGGAAATGTAATCCAGATGTCTCTAACTGACCCATCTCCTTTCTTAGTGTTATACATGCCCTATTTGCATTGACCCATGGGGTCATTTAGTGAGAGTAACAGAGACTTGGGTAGAAGAGCCATATTAAGGAATATCTCCACCATGGGGGAGTTGAGAACTTTTCTCTAGCCACAGGTCCATAGGTATTGGTGTTCTTAGGTTAGAACTTCTCAGCAAATTCCATCAAAGCCCCAACATGCATAAGGAAAATGAAGATGGTGCTTAGTCTCGCCACCACATAACATGTGGAGAATAACATGTGGGGCCAGTTTGACCAGAAATGCGCTTGATGTGACTTGGTCAGCAACCAAAATTACTATTAAATAGTCGCTTGTGAGGAAACTGGTGATCATTACAAAGAGCAATGACAACCATTAAGGGCCTATGTCATGACTGCTAGCTGTCTTGGATGCCAGCCCCCATTGTGACTTCGTGCATGGCCACCACAGTGGAGCCAGAGATGGTTGGATCCTGGAGCAAACCCGTGATTGGTTGTGGGTTGGACCATTATACCCCAGAGAGTTTTTATTGGCCGATTCTCAGAAATAGTTCACAAGTCTTTTCTTCCTAGTTCTTCCACTGACCTTTGGGTGGTGGCTACAAATGAGATACATTGGCTAGGAATGAATGAAACCTGGCCTTCCACATGGAGGGTCAACATGCTACCACCACTGCTTCAGGAACCTCCCAATCGGCTGCTCTATCCTGCACCTCTTTCTCTTCATCTACTAAGGAAATGAGATGAGCGCTCTGGAGTCAGAGAGAACTGTTTCCCTCCTTGCTGTGGCCCTCTGGATTTCTGTGAATAGCGCAGGTGTCAATTCCTCCATCCGTGTAAGAGGGAACTCCTAAGGGGTAGAATGAAGTGATGCATTCAAAGTTCTTAACACACGACTAAGATGCTGTGAACTAGCTACTACTAACTGTACTTTCAAAAGTAAGAAACAAGAATTCAGAGTGTTTCAGTCACTCAGTGCAGGTCATGAATTTTGGTGGAGGAAGAACCTTTACTGAAAGTGAAGTCTTACACTTCAAAATTGGGCTGTGTTCTGTCACTCACCTGACAGCATATTCAAGTTGTTGCCACCTCTACTTTCTGGTACCGAAAGTACCTCTTCCAGACAGCAAAAACCTGAGAACTGACATTCACTTGCTTGATCATGTTCCTAAGCTGGCTTGCTAGAAAACTCATATTACCTAATTGTTCATGATGAGGTCTTAATTTGCCAACTCAGAGGGAGAGAGCTGTACCCCCAAGGTGGTAGAGTCTAGGTTAGTTCCTCTCTCTCCTGTCTTCTTAGGGCTGGGGATCAGTGGTTATAGGTGAAGTTGCTACCACAAGGTCAGCAGTTCCAAACAACCTGCTGCTCTGCAGGAGAAAGATGAGGCTTTCTACTTTCTTAAAGGGTTTCTGTCTTGACAAACCCACAGGGGCAGTTCTACCCTGTTCTTTAGGATCACTATAGAATTGACTCAATGACAAAAGTTGGGGGGGTGGCTATTAGGGGAAATTTAAGAATGAACTACTCAGACTTCACATCAACCCATCTTGACTTTTGTCACTTTAATTGATCAGCCCTTGATTGAATAAAGAGGTAGGCCTCACCCTGAATCCCCATCAAATGTCTTTTGAAAGCAACAAAGGAATGGGCTTCAAGATAGATGAGTGAGAGACATCTGGATTACATTTCCAGGGCCTTAAAGACCTACAGGCAGGAAGGCTGGAGAACGAGTAGGGAGGGCGTGTCCTATGGGGCTGCCGTGAGTCGGCAGCAGCTGGATGTTGGCGAGTTTGGTTTGTTGGGTGCCTCGCTACTGAGTTCCTTCACTTTACCATCACCCTCTGCATCAAAAGCAAGACATCCAGCTACCAATGGTTGCCTTTTCAGATCAGTTAGACCATGAGTCTTACCTTATCCACATTGTGTTATTAATCAGGGATCGGCTTGCCATGGTCTTCAAGTCCCCGTGTTCCACACTCCGTGACATCCAAGGTGCCTGTCTGAAGTGTGAGGTGAAGGGAAGAGGGCCTCTCCTTGCTGTCAGAGGCAACTCACAGTCCTCCTAGGCTTGGGTGTGGGACCACCAGTTCTCTGAAGGGATCTTTTGTTGATCTTCCCATTCCAAAATTATCTTGGAACAAAATAACTCTATTCTTAGGTACATTGTTGATTGTGAAACTGGAGTTTCCAGCCCTTAGTTCAAGAACATACTGCAGTCTAGTCTCAAAAGACCAGGGGTTGTTGGCCTGATCACAGGTCATTAATGATGACCTTAAAGGGATGGTGAAGGCACTTACCTCTCCATGGGGCCAGGAGGGTAGAGTGTAGAACTAGCCTTGGAATTGATAGTCTCTGTGGATGTTCCTAGGCTTTTTAGTTTCCGTTCTCCATGCAAATTGTGAAAGCATAAACCCTGGGCCACTCCCTCAGTCCCCATGGAGAAATGACATTGACAGACCCTGAAGGCTGGCTTCCTGGCCGTCTGTGCCATGCGCACTGCTCTGGCTTCAGGTCTTTACTCTGCTTCTGTCTCATAAAACCTCACAGTCTGCTGTGCCTCCGCCAATCTCAATCCCACCGCTGGCAGGAGAAGCCAGGCAAGGCTCAATGCTTAAATGAAAGCGAATGAGAGAGACAAAGCCGGCCCTCTCCAATTCTGCCATTCATGTTTCTCTTTTAAAAACTCTCTTCCATTTTCAACTTCATTAATTCCATCCTGGCCAGGCCTATTTGTTCCCACAATTCTGGGAAAGTGGCAAAGAGCTTATCTGTCATCGGAAACATTGGCCTTGCTGGCATGGCTACTCCGTAGGGAGCCTGGCTTGGGGCCCAAAGTCACATTGTGACTTTGCCGGCCCCGTGAGTTCAGACTGTGTTGTGATTTGTAAGCAAGCCTCCAGCCTCCTGTCCACATCGCATAGCTCAACCTGGATTGTTACTTCCCAGACCCCACATTCCATGACAAAGAGAGAGAACAACTCTTTTGTGTGTGTGTGTGTGTGTGTGTGTGTGTATTTGACATCACTGCCACGGTGGGAAGGAAGCCCAGCCTTGCTCCTGGAGAGCTGCTGCTGGATTTGAACCATCAACCCTGTGAGCCACAGTCCTGCACACAACCACTACACTACCAGGACTCAGCTGAGAACAACTCTTAAGAGAGAAAATCCAGCCGGTTGCCCCAACGCCCCATGTTGTGTAACTGCTACCCCAAAGGTTTGAGGCCACCACCTCCAAGTCACAAATCGCATGCTCTCCTGGTACTTGAGCTAATGTTTGTCTCCAACAAAAGAGACCAGCAGAACAGTCTCTTCGGAGAGGGAGTCACTTCTCATGACTGACAAAGGACATGTGCTCTCTCATAGGGTGCAGACCCCAAGACGCCGTGCCTTCCTCATTGGGGACAGAGAGAGAGACAGGGCTGATTAGGTGCCACATGATGCCCAGGATTGAGAACGGGAGAGATACAACTCTCTGGATCCAGGGCCTCTCTTTAGATGCCCCAGGTAGGCAATATAGAGGCAGATCACACCCTAGCACCTCAATACCATATCCAGGAAAAAAACAGAGGAGAGGAGGCTTTCTCTGCCTAAAAGGAGGGGCAGTTCCACCCTGTCCACGAGGGGCGCTCTGAGATGGAATCGACTGGGTGGTGTTGAGTTTGGTTTGCTTTGGTTCCTCAGTACAGAGCTCCTTCCATTCCCTGTGACCCTGTGTGGCAGGAGCAGCACACAAAGACGACAACACAGAACTGAACAGAGTACAGCTCTAACTGGCTCCTGAGTTCTCAACGACACACCCACAGCCACTTGCCTTTGGAGATGAAGCATTTAAGCTTTAAGGCAAACCTGCGAGTTCAAGCATGATAAAAACCTTGAATAAAACCTGAAGATGACAACTTTAATTATTAGGAGGATGCGTCACTTGCATATTATATTCAACAGTACTTAACTCCAATTACAGTGACCTCGCTTGCCTTCAAAGCGATTTCCACAAGTTTTGCAAGCACCACCAAGGAACCTCATCAAAAGGAAAAAGATGCCTCAATCCAAAGGAAAAAAAAGCTGCCCCGTCTCCTGCTCTATCCTATGTTGCCTACAACCCAAGTATCCAGAACATGTAAATGTACATGGTTGGGTCCAATCATCTTTTACCTTGTGCTCAGCAGCGGGAAAGCCAGGAGACAGGTGTCTTACACTATCTGCCCAATGGCCTTCAATAGACTCAGGTGTTTGGTACATCCAGCTGATCTGGAAGAGTGGAATAATAATCAGTAAACACAGGGCAGGGAGAAGAAATAAAACACCCTACCCTGACCCCTCAAGCAACCCCTGCAGTTTTTCTCAAAAGGACCAAAAGGTAAGACTGGATGGAAGGTTTGCCAGGGGCAGGAGGAGCGGTCATGACTTGTCTTAGGGGACAACATCATTTTTACTTGCTGTCCAGATGGCTTTCAGTCATGGTCACCCTATGGGCAATGGAGCCATACGCTGCCATGAACTATACCACCCTTTTCAATCATTGATATTCTTGAGTTCTTAGTTGTGGCCACTGTTAATTTGAATGTCTTCCAACATAGAGGGCTTATCTTCTAGCACTATGTATGTATGTATATATATATATATATATATATATATATATATTAGGCCTTCTTCTTTTGTGATCATTGGATCAGATAGAGATCATTGGCCAATTTTTGTAAATATATCAACAGATTTGTCTTCCCTGTCTGCCGTGGGCCAAAAATTCCAATGAAACCTGTCCAGCCAGGGTGAGCTTGGTGGTATTTGAACTATCAGTAGCATAACTACACCGAAGTATGATACGCTGACAGATGGGCAGGAAAAGGCACATCGTAGGTGAGCAACTTGACTAAAATAAGTCTTATAAAAGGTAGGTCCATAAGGCCGGCCCCACTATGAGACATGACATTCTTCACTGACCCATAACCCTACAGGGGACAATACTAGAGACGCAGTGTGGGAATTGCACCTGACTTGACCCCACCACATTGAGGCAAAACTCCAATGGAGTGCAACGGAAAAGCAAGGGAAGCAGAGTAAGGAAGTTGTGGGGGAATACCAAAAATCGTCTTTGGGACCAGGGCATGGCACCCATCAGACTCGACCAGAAAAACACGCCTAAAGGTAGCCAAACAGGTCTTGAACTATTTACTGACTTTTCTTGATCATTGGTTTATTGTTACTGTTGTTTTCTTTTGTTTCTTTGTTTTGCTCTTTTTTTGCATATTGTTATCTCTGCAGGTCTGTCTAGATAAGATAGGTAGGATAAGTAATCTGGAGGAGAAAAACAATGGAATCAATGGTTCCAGAGGGACCTGGAAGAGGAGTAGGCAGGGGAAAGGAAGTGGTGTTAACACACCCATGGACAAGGGAACAACAAGTGATCTAAAATTGGTGGCGAGGAAGGTGTAAAAGACCTGGTAGGACTTAATCAAGGGCAATGTAACCAGGAGGAATTACTGTAACCCAAATGAAGGCTGAGCATGATAGTGGAACAAGAGGAAAGTAAAAGGAAATAGAGAAAAGAACTCGGAGGCAAAGGGCATTTATAGAGTTTTAAATACTGACATGTACATATGTAAGTATATTTATATATGAGAATGGGGAAATAGATCTATGTGCATATATTTTTAGGTTAAGTATTAAGGTAGCAGATGGACATTGACCCTCTACAAAAATACTCAATGCAAGAACACTTTGTTCTATTAAACTGGCATTCTGGAAAACTCAGACACCCCATGGAGGGGACTGGTGCCAAGTCATCTGGGGCTTCCTCCTTCGGGAATCAGGAGGTAAACACAGCTAGCCTTGTCTACATGTCCTAAAGCAAAATGGATGGCTCTGGGCAAGGAACAGTAAAGAAAGCCAAAGGCTAGTCTGTAGGACTAGTAGACCATGTGACACCCACAGCCTCCACAACCCTGAAACCAAAAGAATGACATGGTGCCCAGGTATCAGTGGTAACCCTTCTGAAAGGGATTACAACATGGTCCCAGATAGAGTGGAGGAAAAGGATAGAAGAAGATTCAAAACAATAAAAAGACCAGGTCTACTCTTCTGATACATATTATAACACGTAGCAACCCTGGTAAGACAATTGAAGTGGCCTTATAGGTTTCCTAACCTGGGATCCTTAGAAGAACAGATCACCAGCCAATAGACCACCATATTACCTGCCAACCCTAGGTGTCATCAGTCTACTGCCTGACCTGCTAACCTTGGATTCATCCATCTCTGCACCCACCAGCAATCATCTCCTTGCTTCATCTTCCTGATTCCTGACTTGCCAGTCCCAGCAGGTATGTGAGTCAGGAAAAGTCTCCAAATTAACTTGTGATCCATGAAGTTAAAGTGAATTGGACTTACCCACTTCTACAACTGGATTTACCTGCTCTACAACTGTGAAAATCACTTTCTGGTATAAATGTCTGTCTTTGTGTGCATAAAAATAAGTGAATGAATGAATGAATATATAAATAAATAAATAATGTAGCATTCTGTGATGCTCACCTTCCTGACATTATCCTGACAGACAAAGTGAGTGTATAAGCAAATGTGGTAAAGAAAGCTGAAGGTTTACGGCTATCAAAAGATAGAACACCTAGGGTCTTAAAGCCTTGAAGATAAATAAGTGGCCATCTAGCTCAGAAGCAACAAAGCCCACATGGAAGAAGCACACCAGCCTGTATGAGCAGGAGGGGGCAAAGGGATCAGGTATCAGGTATCAAAGAATAAAAAGTCATATAATTGTGAATGAGGGGAGTGCAGAGGGGGACCCAAAGCTCATCTGTAGGTAACTGGACATCCCCTTTCAGAAGGGTTGCGGGATGGAGATGAGCCAGTCAGAGTACAGTGTACACAGATGAAATATACAATTTTCCTCTAGCTCTTAAATGCTTCCTCCTCCTGCCCCTCCCCCAACTGTCATGATCCCAATTCTAACTTACAAATCGGGTTAGACCAGAGGATGTACACTAGTACAGGTAGGAACTGGAAACACAGGGAATCCAGGACAGATAAACTCCTTAGGACCAGTGGTGAGAGTGGCCATACCAGGAAGTGGAGGGAAGGTGGGGTAGAAAAGGGGAACTGATTACAAGGATCTACAAATAAGCCCTTCTCTGGGGGATAGACAGCAGAAAAGTGGGTGAAGGAAGACATCAGAGAGTGTAGATATGACAAAATAATAATAATAATAATAATTTATAAATCATTAAGGGTTCACAAGCGAGGGGTTAGGGAGGGAGGGGAAAATGAGAAGCTGATACCAAGGGCTCAAGTAGAAAGCAAATGATTTGAGAATTATGATGGCAACAAATGAATACATGTGCTAACACAATGGATGTGTGTATGGATTATGATAAGAGTTATAGTAAGTCCCCAATAAAATGATTTTTTTTAAAGAGTAGGTCCACTTAGTAAGTAGGTCCACCCCACTCTTGCTCCCAAGGACAAGGACGTCAAAGTACTCTTTCTGTGTACTTGTGTTTTTGTTCTGAAGGACCTTTGGATCAATTCTTATTTTTCACTGACCACACACACGTGCAACACTGTAATTGGTTTCTACTGTCAGTGCTGAGGGATTCCACACTCTTTTCTTTTGAAGATAGTTTGAATATTAGCCACATTTGAGAAACATTGACCATGATGAGCCGAGGGAACAGGGCTGCCTTTTGCTTGTTCAACGCATGGCTCTCTAGCTGACCCAGAGTCAACATGGTCCTATGTAAGGTTTAGGGGACTGTAAATCTTTATAGGACCAGACAGTCTCATCTTTCTCCCCTGGAGAGGTTGGTGGTTAGAACTGGGGACTGTTCAGCTAGTAGTCCAACTTGTAACTTCTGTTTCCATGAAGACTCCTTCTTTGGG